>JAPYYX010000821.1:0-38168 GCA_030522605.1 Cremastinae sp. B BG-2022a
GCGGGAGAAGAAAGGAAGGGGGGGTTGGAGGGGGTGATCCCCGAGGGGGCTATATACGGCGCCGCTTGGGTAGGCCACGAGAAAAAAAAAACGCCGAACTGGGGGGGAAAAAACGGACGAACAAGGGGGAGGGAAAATATGTACGCTGGAAGATTGGCAGACCAATATTAAACGAAAGCTGAGAGCTGGTACGTCCGATGCTGTGTGCATTCTCCCTCTCTCGGCTCTCGTCAAGGAACGGAAAAAGAACGACGATGAGAGCTGAGAAAACGAAAAAAATCCGACGACTCCTGGAAAGGCTGAATCGGGTCTCGCCACTTTTACATTCCCTCTAAGTATACGTATGTCTTTTATACATATATATGTCTATATTATTATTATATAGATATACCGAGATGTATGTTATATGTATAGATGTATCTATACCGAGAATACGTATACTCTCCTCTTCCACTTTTTTATCCTCTTTTCTTTTCGCTAACTCCACACTGGAGCATTTTCCTCGACGGTCTTTTATTTTCACTTTCATCCCCATCTCTCTCGCCTCCGTCTCTCATCGTCGCCATCTCTCAACTCCCCTTCTCCCTGTTTCTTTCTCTCTTTGCTTTTCTTTCTGCTCTTTCGCTCATTTTCCTGCTCGGACACATTATTCCTGAAATAATCTACGATCCGCCGGGCCGCAAAATGAGAGAGACCCAGGCCGAGATAGGTTGCTCTTCTTCACGATTTTTTCCTCTTTGTAATCCAGGTACAGTGATAAATCACTACTGGAAAAATCGATCGATATTATCTAAGTAGATTCCTTCTGCCTTAAGTAACAATCTCGGAAAAAATGATGTCCGTTGTTAAATTATATTAAATATTTATATTGAACATTGAGAACGAATAACGAGACAATTTATATAATTTGATATAGGTGATGATGATGCAATAAGTTTTAGGATTGTTCTATACCGAAAGATTATAATGTAAAAAATTGAAATATTGTTGACTTTTATAGTTATATACAGGATGAAGGAAGACGACATTCGTCTCAATAAAAAAATATTTTCAATTTTTCATATTTATTTTATTTCGGACTTGAAATCGAAAAAATTTGAGGCAAGAGGATTAACCATTCGATGCGAATGATGGAGAAACAAAATGCGGAATATATTCAGTTTCAATCATTTCAAAGTCATCCTGGATATCCGGTGAACGCTCAGTGCGATTGTATGTAGAGGCGTATTCTGACAAAGGAACGAGTGAAAACGGATGGTTTGAGGCTAAATATTCGTATCAGTGAGACTAAATACCGAGAGCTATTATAACCATTGGAGAAAACATCACCAGCCGAATTTCCTTGCAGCTCTGTGCGTTGGTGCATTCAGGACTATATTGCCGGTTTAGATTTTTGGTAAGGGGTGCGGAAGGGCGAGGGATGCAGGTGCCGCGATCTAAATATCCGGTTGGATGAGCGCGCGACGTTCTCTATAACGCTTTCACTAAAAGGGTGTCCAATAATCAAGCGAAATCAGTCGCTTCAATATGGACGATACGAAAAACTGAAGTACATTTATTGTCTATGAGAATTCGTGACTTATTTAATAAGGAAACATTGAAGCAAGGATGAACTTGAAAATCGATTCTGAAACTTAGAGAAAATTTTTGTACAAAAATAATTACACTTTGGAATTAATAACTGTCGGTCATTTATAAAGATTATTTAATAAATAATTAATTGAAATAAAAAAGTACGCCAAGTAATAAAATACTTTTCATGAAGTGGTATGAAATTATTTTGTGACCAAATCAAAATATATTTAAAAAATTTTGCATATACAATATTGTATACTATTATTAATATTTATATTTATTCTGTTAATATCGATCAATGACTCTCTGTTATACGAGAATTGATCGATATTTTTCACTTCAAATTCATTTTATCAATTTTATTTTAAAAAATATAAAAAATTGATTGAAAAATGTGGAACACCCGTTAGATCAATAAAACTTTGGAGTATATACAACAATATTATATTGAAGGAATTGTACACACGTTATCGAGTAATGATAAAGTAATACTTTGGATCGTGTGCAAGGGGCGTCGAGCAGGTTACCGGCTCAGTTTTCCCTCTTATACTCTATAACCTCGTTCGTTTGTTCGTTCGCGGGCTCACGCCGATCAGGCGACGTTCTAACGATTCGTAAACGTACTTTACGGCGCCAGCCTAGTTCTCGCTCTCTCGTTCGCTGCCTGGCTATTTTCGCATTGGCGTCAATGGCCCAAGACACGTGGAGCGAGCTCCAAGCAATGGAAACGTCCGGTCTTCAAGAAATATCTCTCGTCGATATTTCTAGTTGAAATTTTGTTAACACCAGTTCAAGCGTCTATTAACGCTCTCGTAATTTTCCCTCACGTACCAATCTTTGCAAAATTGTAAACATTTTGCAGAGTACACGCTGATTTCTGAAAACATAAATTTTACTTATAACCGTTTATTTATATTTTCTCATTTTTGTAGTTTCAAACGTTCGAAAAAAGTTAAAAATTGCAAAAAATGTACGAATATTTCAATAAAAAAATACTAAAAAAGTGACTTTTTGTCATTGTCGAAGTTGACCGCACATCGAGTGAGAAAAGGCAAATCGGGGGCTTTTGGTATATCGTTTGCATTATTCAGGACTCTCTAGCACGGAATGGAGGTACGAAAGCTCTGAGGGTCTTGTTCTCGTCTCATAACCATTATACCGCAGTCACGTATGAATTGAGAAATTGCTACTAATTTCAGCTATTAATGACCTCTGAATTTAAAAGTCAACCTCATCCAGAAGCAAAAGGTCTCTATATCTCATCTCATGTACAATTTTTCTATAATAAACGGTAAAGTGCTGATAACTTTTGATGATAAAAATAATTGCAAGGCTGATTTATTCTTCTACACTTAGTCGAAATAACAGAGAAACGTCATCCAGATATCCATCAACTATTTTTACGTCGAAAATCCCGAATGACAGGCGCAGAATACGAGAATTCGAAACACGTTTTTCTTCCCATTCTATCTCTCTCGTTTTTCGCTCATTTTCGCGTTCCTCGCTAACTTCATTCCTCGCAATTTTTTGTTTGCGGTGTCATATATGGCGTGCCCGGAGTCCTCGTTGTCGACGTTGACGATCACGACGTTGGAGCGCTGAGAATGCGAGTGACGGTGATATGACGATATTTAGTGCTGCATTACGTTGAGAAAAGTCATTTTGGTCTTGTCTCGTTAATATTTCTTCATTCTTTTTTTCAATCCCCCTTTGTGCTCTTAATCTAGAGTTGTTTTTATCATAGAGAATTCAGAGTAAAAATATTCATTAACTTTTCCTCCTGGCTTCTTGACTGTGAAAATTATGTACAATTATAAAATTCATTCTCTCATAAATTATAAATTTCTTTTCTCATTACTCATTACCTATGAAGAAGTCTTTATTTAACATAATGTGTACTCGAATCAAAAGGTATTTTCATCGTCGGATCTTCAGAGAGTACATTAAAATTATTCATTGACCGATTCGATTTAACCTAAATCTTCGTTATTTACTTTTATCAGTTTTATTTAACTTCATTATAACCAAATGAAGCTGATTTATTTGTTGACTGCAGAAGCAGTGTAAAAATTTGAATTTGCCAATATTTTGATAGTTTTAACCGATTTTAAATAATATTCGTAATGTGGATTTTCGTCGATGATATTTTTTCAGCAGAGGAAAAATGTGTCGATGTAGATTTTGCGATCAAAATGTGAAAATTCCGTTATCAACTTTCTATAGTTTCGTGCAAGTGTGCGCTCCCGTATGTCACACGTCGTGTGTATCTTCAGCGATATGGCGCACAATGTGCTTTTTGCTATGTGGTGTATAAACGTCTCTTAACCCTGCTCAAGAAAGCTTCGTGCATTCGCTATATCCACTTCTTCCGTTTTCTCGTAACTGCACTTTCTGCACGTACTAAAACACGTGAGTATGTGGAAATGCACACGTGTATATTCTTTCAAGCTTGAGCTAAGGTGAAAAAGAACTTCCCGAACTCAACGATAAATATTTTTTCTGGAGTAAAAAAATATTAAAAATAAATGACTTTCCGAAATTAAAGGAAAAATATAACTTTGTGAAAGAATATAACATTTTTTAGTATTTTTCTCGGAGAGAATAATTTTCGAAGTAATTTTTACGAGCAATCGATTTCAAGAACTTTACAAACTATATTTTCAAAAATAAAAATATTTTTTTAGACGTATAAAAAATTCAATTGAATTATCTAAGTTTTATTTTCAAAATCTTCTTCGTAATTGACCAATTTCAAGGGCTCGACAAAAAATATTTTCCCCAGATAAGAAATTAGTGTAAACGAAAAGATTCCTTGTTCTCGGTTTCACGTTACACAAATTAATACTCTTTGAAAACGGAGTTCATGGTTAACCAATTTTTAAAATTGCAGCATAGGATCTTGAATTTTCCACTGATATAGAATTTCGACCGGAGCTTACGAGAATTTATTGGACGTCGCGATAAAAATAATCGAGGACTTTTTTGGTAAACTCAGCCGATATTGGCCGAAATTTCTCAAGACGGGATTCGTTGGAAATTTTTTTCCTCCGCGAGAGTTGTCGATGTTCATTTCTTTCTCAGCCGTTTGACTGTCGTCTCTCTTCGTCCGGGCGGAGATCTCTTCTTATCTCTCGCTTCTTCTTACCACCCACGCCCGTTCTTTTTCTCATCCTCCACTTTTTTCGGGCAACTCGGTAGTTTCGCTGTTGAGCTTACACTCTTTACATTCATTCCCGTATATATTTATATACATAGGATAATACTGCAAAAAGAAAAGAGAAATACAATGAAATAAATCTTTCCGCATTAAAGCTGGCATAGCGGCAGCACCAGCAGCGCGGAACTGTACTCTTCAAGGTCGATAAATTCGCAGTCGACCTCGATCCTAATACCTTCCTCGGTGCGAGCGCATACTCTCCAACGTTATACGCGGTCTCGATAAATTATCATGAACCCTCTTACACTCTCTCGGCCACATCTACAACGGAGCGTATCTCCCTTCGACACAATTATTCCGAATCTTGCATAATCTTATCGACGAAAAAAGAGCGCAACGTGTCTTTATCCCCAACCTGATCGACTCTTCCCGGAATCACGAATGAAACGGCGAATTCTGAAGGGAAAGCGAATTATTTATTTTTATCTATTAACGACTTATTTTGCTTATTTCTACTTCAAAGACGTAACCAATTACTCAATTAATCAAGTCTGCTCGCTTTTATGTATACATTTTCAAGATAAAATCTTGAATAAAATTTATATCAGCAAATATTAAAAAGAATGCACTAGGTCAATATTTCTTAACATTTTTTGTATACATAAAAAATAATAAATTCCCTGAAATATTTTGTATACGTAGTTTTTTTAAGTAAAAAGTAGGTACATAATTCCTAGAAATGCTTGCTCAGACTCGATATACATATTTGAAAAATCATTCCAGACCAAATCCTCTCTATATCGCGTTCAATGAAAACATCTCAAATAAACATTCGTATAAAATATTTATTCAAATGTAAAAGATCTTACGATCGTCGAATCGCGAAGTGGAGAAGAGTCAAAATGATCATGGAAAAAATTTCCTGAAAACCTCGATCCATTTTCTATTTTTACTCTCTGATGCAGTATAGTTTTTCATATTTTTTCCGTCAGCCAGCGTGTGAACATTATTTTTTTTCTACGCAAATATGACAGGTCGGGCATCTACGTGTGACGTAACACTCACGCGGACCTCGTGTGGGTGGCGATCGAAATAGATCAGTCGGTAACAGAATATCATGAAATGGCGAAATAGAGAGAGATAGAAAGAGAGCAAGAGAGAGATGAAACAAGAGAGGAAAAGATAAAGAGGGCGTCGGGATACAGCTGCCAATCTACAAGTGCTCCGTGCCTCGAATACTCGTACCGAATGTCAGTAACGTCCGTCTCATTTCGTCGTGTGCATAGCACCAAACACCGAAAGTATATCACTGGACGCGCGAAAAGCACGAAGGAAACTCCGGCTCTGTGTTCGTACGCGAGGACTCTCATCGCGCGTGTGTCCGGGCGCCGCCGGCTTACCACTCAATAATAATTAATTCAGCATAATTCCGAGAATGATTGATGTTCGATTATCGACAGTAGCGCGCTCGAACCGGCGTCACGCTTCTATCCAACTATCCACGTATCATGTGCACATATATATTTACTCCCCTATGTGCACATAATGGCAAACTGTGAGAGTGTACCAGTACAGTACAGTACGTATATATGCATGGAGATTTTCAACGTCGCTGTGTGCGTGGAGATCGAATGATGCGCCACAGCAATTCACGCTGCGATATTCTATGTACCCTGTCGAATGAAATATATTTATAACCACTCCTCGTTTAATACTCACATCCGCTAGGATCTGATCGCTTATCTTCATATGTAAGCTGACTGCACTTGTCGATATTTTTTTTTTGTTCCTTACATATTTAGAAATACTTTTCCTTACGGAGATCAATAGAGGAATTCAAGAATATTTGAAATGGATATATGGATATTTGAGATTTACGTAAAATACAAAATTGTAATAAAATTCTAAGAATTTTAGAGTTTATCTGGGCACAACTCGATGATGTCAGAAAATACAGTTATCTCAAACTTATACGTCGATAGCATTCGAAATTTATAATTCTATAAATCAGCCGATACAAAAAAGAATGCTCTCAAAACTTCATTAATTTACATTTACACCAGGAGCTTTGATTAATTTTTTATAAGTATGAAAATGACGTTTGGAGCTCGTCTGCTTTGTTTGAAGACGTTTTCTTCAAGGTGATTCTTCTGGCTCAATCACTCCAAGTATATTGGAAGTGGATGAGAAAGTGCAGCGTGTCGATCACAGCAAATCTCGAGGGATCAGCTGCGCGTGTTGGACGACGTTCAAAGCGGAGAAAAGCCAAAGAGGGAGAGAGAGAGGGAGATGATAAAACGATAGCGCGAGAGAGAGAGAAAGGGAAAGAGAATAGGGAGGAAAGGGAAAGTTCGGTGAACGGTCAGAATCGGGGGAAGCAGCAGTTTGGAGGGACACGCACGATGCACCGAGAGACTGACTCTTTCTCGCTTGGCTCGCTCCGTACGGCCCTTGTTGAATGGCATTAATTAGCAGGAATATGCAAATACATGGGGGAATATATGATGTGTCGAGATCGATAGGTCGGCGCAAATGTGTTTATACGGGAGTACAAACACACGGAGAGAGAAAGCACTCCCCTCGTTTCTTCCGCGCGTGCAAAACGTCAACGGACGTTGCACGCGATTCTTTCCTCGACTGTCCGACACAAATTTATACGAATGAAATTTCACGTTGAGGAGAACATTCCGGATGAGAATTGATCGTTCTCGACATTCTGGAACGTACGATCCTCATCACCGGTGAATAGGTGAATATTTTTGTATTTAATATCAATAAAATGGAAGGTCGCCGTCGAGATAAATATCGAACGAATTTCTCATCCGTTCCGAATGCATCGGATCAGTCAGCCGGGCTCGTTTGGAATAAATTTTTTATCAAAATTAAGGAGGGATGAGACGCAAAGGAGAGAAGGGGCATAAACAGAAGCTGCGATGAGAGCCGAGCTCTAGAGGGGTTCATCGGCTGGACTCGCGTCGTTTCTCTCTGGGAGACTCACCTAGCTGTATATTCACTATGAATGACGAAATACCTAGCTGGCCGGGATCCGAAACGGTCTCGCAGCGACCTCCCTTACGAGCCTTTTGAGCCGTTGCGGGATAAACGAGTAGAATTTCCCGGGTCCTCTCTTCTCGGCATCCCCTTTTCCTCCTACCGTTCCCCGTCGTCGTCGTCATCCTCCTCTTACCGTCTCCTCATATATACCTCTAATGATATAAATAAAAGATGGCGAGGTTGTTTGGAGTAATGACGCTCGGCGTTGAAGGCCACCTAGGAGAGTCTTTTGACCACCCTCTGTGTCATGCTTCAAGCGCGCGTGTCCTCAATGTCTTTTCTCTCAACCTTTTCCGCTTTTTCTTTCTTCCTCTCTCTCTCTCTTTCTCTCTTTCACTTACCATTTTCCTACGTATATTCCATTCCCTTGGAATCTTCTCCTTTCTATTATTCTCGTTATACCCAAGCGTGCTCCCGACTCTCATCCAACAAAAAGCTTTGACGCTATCGGGGAACGCATAACCATCCACGGATCCATGATCTCAACAGGATTACTAAAATAGTTTACGATTGAAATCATTTATTTTTCAACGATAATTGGAATAAGTTGGATGTTTGAATGACATTTTATATAGGTATTTGACATTTGACACTCGAGGCTGAGAATCTTCGATCGTCAGGCGAATCTCATCCGACAAAAAGCTATGACGTTGAAGTAAATAAAATAATGATCATCGGATAGATGATCCTAACAGGGTGTTCCTGAAATATTTTAGGATCCGAATGTTTTATTCCTCATTGACGATTTTCGTAAGTTGGATGTTGTAAGAGATTTTATACATATTTTACATGGGCTTTGGGGTCAAACAACAAATCTCCTATCATCAGGGCATATAATCAGGATCATCTGAGCGGGATTACTGAAATAGTTTACAATTGAAATAATTCATTTCTCATGGTCGATTTTCGGAAGTTAAATTTTGAATGAGATTGTATACATATTTGATACAGAATCGAGGGCCAAAAGACAAATCTCTGATCGTCAGGGCGTAATCACTGCGAAAGCGAAATGTTGGGTATATTCAGGATGGACAGGACACATCACCAAGTGAAATCACGATTTGACGAGCATCACTCACAATCGCTAGCTCGACGTGTGAAATTCGAGAGGACGGCAGAGCAGAGTGCGAGCCTCGACGGACACGCTCCAAAACGTCGTCACCACTCTCGATTAACACACGCGACTAAATTTCACTGTCCAAACGTGAAAGCGTATTTATACAGTTCCAATTCTGTAGCTGGTATATACGAGAAAGAAAAAACACGTCACTTCCGTCCTCGAAATAAATCTAGCTTATGCGGCCGAATCACTTTATCTCGATGCGATTTCAATCCGAATGTACTTCTTCTCTGTATTCCTCTATTGTATTCCTTTTATTTAGATCGTTTCATTTTATTTTTAGTTACATAGAACGTTTGAAAAAAAGTTCGAAGAAACGCGAATTAATTCAATTTCGGTGTACTTGAAAAGGGATTACAGAACTATTTTGAAATCACATTTTAGTTTGCATTAATTAATTGGTCCCATTAACCTTATCTGACAATTAGAATAACTATCACTGAGATTTGACATTCGAACTGAAATCGACATTTCGCTCGTTTTCAGAAGTTGTTAAGATAAATTTGGAATAGTTTTCTCGTAAAATATTTATTCAAATATGTGAATGAAATAATCATCATTGTTCGATTGCATTCGTACATTTTTAAAGAACACAAAGCCAAAATGAATTTTGTACGAAATATATTTCATTAAACTGGACAAAACTGTGACCATAATAATTTTACTTATCAAATTCGAACTTGGAATTTGAAAAATCAATGCACTCCAATCGCTTTCACGAACTTTTAATAAAATTCGAAATAAGAAAATATTTATTAACAATGTCTTTTAGAGGTAAAAAATGGCCTCAGTTTGTTCTAGTGCAATAAATACCGTAAATCGAAAAAAATAATTCAGTCCTATACGTAAGACAACAAGAATTACCAATATAATTTTAATTCGCTTTATTTTGTGTTCTTCCCACCCTTCAAGTTGTCAATCCTGCAAAATATTCTTTCGACCCAAAATATGGCCAATTCGCCCCAGTGCACGTGAAGAACATATACATATATATCGACAAATGATTCTTGTATATGTATTTGAGAAATTCAAGATGAAGGGTTTCCTCAAAATGATCTTATTCCATTTCTTCTTTTCTTCTCATCCTCGAGATGTCAATCCCCGGTATATTTATTCTTCATACATGTTTTTCACGGCTGGTACTTTTTTGACGAAGAAAGCAGGAGAGAAAAATAAGAGAGTGAAAGAGCGAGACTTCCCTCGGCGACGCGACATTACGGTTTTACGTAGAACAAGTACACAAGGATACTCGGCGCTGCTTTTCCACCAAAGGCAAATCCCCGAGGGAGAACCTTGAGTTCCTAACCAGGAAGTCCCAGCTCGCAATCAAGGCATCTCTACAACCTCCTATATACATTTAGCCACGTACACAAACACACGTATAACATTCATTCGGGTTTGTGTCAACGTACGTAAATATATGTATATGTATCTATGTAGATATGTATGTGTACACACAAAATACATACATATGTATATATACTTGTATGTCTTTCGCACTTTTATCCTCTCTCCTTTTCGCTTCTTCTCCGTCTCGCTATCGGTCTCTGGAGTCTCCTCATTCCACGCGCTATCTCGTTCTATTCTGGTTATATCAAAGCGGCTCATCCTTGCTTTGTGTACAGAGAAGCCTCAGTATGGGTTCACACCCGTTCAACACCTCGGCACACAGCGAATTTCCTTCTCCTATCCTTATTCTTCTCCTCGCCTCTCGTCGTTTTCTTCTCCACCGTATACAAGCGGAATACCAGATTAACTTCGAATCAGCGCCTTTTCCTCTCCGCTTCTCTCACGATTGTATACCCGCGCTCTTATATACATATATACACACGCATATACACACCTATACATATTATATATAGTATGTATTACACATATATCTATGTATACATATACATATATTTATATTGCACATCCTTGTTGGAGAAAAGCTTGCGCGCATCAAGCTCGTTCGCACGAGTCAGCCTACGACCCTCCCGTCCTCTTTGCTCTCTCATCCTTGGCGAGCCCGATTCGATCTATCGCTCACTCTCCAGGATGAACTTTGTCCTCGCTGCACTCTTCCGACTTGCCCCTTCACCATTACACATTCAGAATATCACGCGACGGGGTAAGCAACTTAAAGACGCTGAGACAGACGATCTTTTCTACTTTCTCTCTTATTTTCTTCCTCTTTTTGTTTTATTCTTATTCTTCTTCTTCTTCTTCGTCGTCTGCTTTCTCGTATCCTCTCTTTCACGTAGTCTCTTCGCCGAGCTTTTCTCTTCCTTCGTCAGTCCCGTGAGGATGGCTTCTCTTCGCTTCGCAGTCCCCGCGGGACAGCGACAGGGAAAATCCAACTTGCCCGGCGACAATATACAAATTTATTCTGTACGCGCGTGCCGGGCGATCCGCGTATACGGTAACCGTATACACCGGTACGTTCTCACTTTCTCTCTCTCTCTCTTTATTTCTCGTCTCGTCCCTCTTTTACTCACCGTTGTACATTCCTCTCCTTCTGTATATATTCCTCTCCGTTTTCTTTTGCATCCTGGTGTAAGTTTCTTTTTCTCCTGCGAAACATTCTATCGTGTGCTTTCTTCGCGCAACGTTCACCGGTGGATTTTCCACGCTTCTTTATCTCCTCTCGCCAGACGTTCTTCCTCTGAAGAAAACTCTTTCACATTTGTGCTTCCATTTCGACGTCAAGAAGCTATCGCTTCCTGTTGCTCCTTTTCCTGGTTTTCGCTTCTTTTCTTTATCATTATTTGCGAATCTTCACGTTCATGTGTACATATATTTTTATACATATATATGTATACATAATACACATACACATATTTTTCTATCTTCTTACCGTTTTTCTTTCCCTGGACGGATTTGCAATTTCTTTTTATTTGACGATTGCGAAACTCCCGATGTTCCAATTCATTTTCCAACGCGATCGAACCCTGAGTTTCCTTTATTCCCGAGACTTATTATTAGTCCGAGCGAAAAAAAGTTTCGCAGACGTTGAAACAATCGAGAAAAAGGAAAATCGGGGGAATGCGACAGAGAAAGAAATCGACTCGCGAACGATCAGAGAGCGCGGATGGTAGATATTTACATTCTTCTTTTTCACCTGGAGAAGTCTCGGAAAGTCTTTGGGACGGGACAAGAAAGATGAGAAGCCCCAGGAAACGATGGGAGGGATCTGGAAAAGTTTTCATCCGGCAAGCTTTTCCGACCTACAGGTTACATGCCAAACACTTCGCTTCGACAAGTCCTCTCCTCGACTGCGTTTTCATCTCGTGTATACATATAGTAGGTCCTGGTGCGCCCGCTCCGCGTTGCGAGCCACCTTCATTCCCGTATATACGATATGCCACCCCCGCCTGCGCAAAGTTGTACAACCTTGAGAGATTCTCATGGATGAACGATCAAAGTATGTAAACTATCCGCGAGGCGGAGCAAGCGCGAGGAGGACAGCAAAGGTGGAGAGGATCATCAGCCGCCAAGAGTTTTCTACGCGCTCCAGAGCGTGTGTTTCCAATGTTTCGTAAACTCGGACTTTTTATTTCGAGTTTCTCCCTCTCTCTCTCTCTCTCTCTCTCTCTCTCTCTCTCTCTCTCTCTCTCGGAGTCAAACGGCGTGTGAGGTTTTTGCGTCGTTATCCTTGCGCGAGTATCCATCATTCGCGTGGACTCTTACGCTGGAGAGCTTTAGCTTCGAAACCACTGTACTCTAGGTATATAAAGTCGAGTATACAGAGGAGAAGTGAGAGAGAAAGAGGAGAGAAAGAAACGAAGGCATCGCCATGAGCCTTTTTTTCTCCCTGTCTTTCATCCCCTTTTCGCCGAGTCCTCTCTCTCTCTCTCTCTCTCTCTCTCAACCAAACGGTCTTCTATTTTTGCTGTTGTTTCCGTGGAAAAAATAGAAGGGAGGACCGAGCGGCAGGGAGGGAGATAAAGAGGAAGGAGGATGAAGAGGAGAGGACAGAGCAATTTTACGGGTCGGAATAACAAAGTTATTCATAGGCCGTAGAGCAAGCGCGCGAGAGCCGCGCGCTCCCGCAGCTCCCTTGATTTATATCCAGCCAACACTCCTTTTTTCCCGTTTTTCTCGCTTATACATATAGGTTTTTTCTCTCATTCCCTCTACCGTGTTACACACTCTTTTTTCATTTCTCTTTTTTTCATTCTTTTCCATTTTGCTATATCGTCTCTCTGCGAAACGCTTCTCTCTTCGTAACACCTTTACTCTTCATTTTCGCGTTTCTCTCCTCTTTTTCGCTCTCGATCTTCTCCCGCTGCCTCATGAGAATCGCCATCCATACTGATGCTTGCAATTTTCCCTGTTTATTTCCGGGAAAGACATTTCAAAATACGAAATATTTCTTTTAAAATTATTTTTAGTTTTTATTAAATTCGTCAGAATTGATTTTTTCGTATTAGTGCAAGAAGCTCCCCGGTGAATAGAATTCATTTATTTTCTATAATTTACAACCAATTTCAATCACTGATATGTGAAATAATTCACGAATCAGGATATATAACAGTTGAAACGAATTTTATATCCCATTCTGTGCGTGAAAAATTAATTTTCATGTCATGGAACATGCTCGCTTGCGAAATACGTGCAAAATCCATTAGCTTTAAATAATTTATATCAGAGTGATTAATTAGTTAGAGTCGTAATCTAATATGATACCAACTACTCTGGAAGTATTCAGTTGTAATGTTTTATCTCTTTATTTTTTAAAATAACTTGAAGATTTCTAAATTTCTAAAATTTCTTCTGGATTACATAGATTTCTCTGTAACTTTTGTCAATTATTATCAATAATTCATGCGGTCAATGTATTTTGCGAATCGCGATAATTTATTGAAATTATTTTAATATTTGGATTCGCGTCCGAAAACAAATTTTCTTGTTAGTGAAAAGTGTTTCTCTGTGGTTACTGGTAGCATCGATTTCAACAAAATTTGTGATACATAAAATCTACGATGAGCAACAACAATGCAGTTATATTTGGGTTTGGAACATCAGACTCTACCAATGACTGATTTTGAATTTTTGCATTTAGAATTTTACTTTATTTGATCTTATAAACTCAACACCTCTCGACCGGCGTTTCGCGCTCCTGGATATCACCCCTTCTTGTGCTGGCTTGTATTAATTGTTGTTGTAAGTTACATCACTGAAATTACAAATATATTTTACAATCATATTGTAAAACAACGATATATCGTGAGCTTTTGTTAGTACGTCATCGGTCCACTGGCAAAATTCGATCAAATTCCTGGTATTCGGTGTGAGAATGAAAAAATAATGGAGTCTCTGAGAAAGGGTCAGAAGGATTATTCCGAAGCATGGCAGCTGACCGTGTCTCTGGCGCAGCGTTCGAATCTATATATATACATGAGGGATGGTATATCTGCGCGATAAAATCCTTCCAGAGCTTATCGAGAAACTGCTAGCTGCCTTTTTCTTCGAAGTGCGCAGGACCAGCTTTCTTGGATTGTCCGCATCCGTTTCGTTCTTTCTTTCATATACATGCGACGTTTATACATATATTTTTAGCGTACATGTAGAAAATAAGCGCCTTATATACGTATACATGGAATTTTCACTCGCCCTTTTTTCGTATCTGGCGTTCCCGGCCATCCCGTGAAACTCTGCGGGACCTGAGCGGAACTTACCGGAAATCTTCCCAATCGTTTTTGCCTCCTCCCTATCTTTTCTTTCCTCTCTCCGTCTCCTCGGCTCTTACCTTTCACTCGCGAAATATATATTACATTGTTGCGACCTCTATCGTCGGCATCTCCCGGACTTTTCTTAATCCCGTTCCAGCTGGGTCCCCCAAGAAAATCGTTTGTTTCGCGCGCGAGTCGCATCGAAATGTTTCATATATCGTCAATTTTTGTTTCCTCGATCTTCCAACAGATTCCAGAAACAGACAACGGAACGAGAGAAGGACCGAGGCGTACCAGGGAAAAAATCATATTTTCCTCCCTTCGCGCGCGGTTTTTCCGATGACGATAAAATGTCGGGCTTATTATTTTCCACATTTCCTCGTTTCTACCGTCCGTGTACGTGCATGCTGTTTTCCGGGGGAAAAAAACGCGCCAGGCGAGAGGGAAAACAAAGAAAATAAAGGAAACTCGATTTGTTCATTTTCTTCCCTCTACCTTGCGCGCACTCGCTTGAATTCTTAAATAGTCAATGCACCCTCGAATTTATCGTCGTACGTGACGTCGTTCTCACCATCGAGATGGAAGGGAGAAGGGTTTGTCGTTTTTTTCCTCTTCCTCTTTCTCCCTCTCTCTTTTTGTCTTTTCTCTTTCATTTTTATTTTATTTTTTTTCAAAGTAACCAAGAATCTTTCGCATCTGCGGTTCTCGCGCTTCAGAAATTCAGTGAGAGTCCACGTACCAGAATGTGTGCTGCGCGGAAAGCTCGTGTGCGTTTTGAGCAGTCTCTTTCTTTCACCCTCGCCCGTTCTATTCGACGCTGGAGAAAATATACAAGGGCGACGAAGGAAAGAAAAATCGAAACACATACCGGGAGACAGCCTGCGATGTGTATAGACATAAATTTACAGATACCCCGAGCACAGGAGCGAGCGAGATCGAGCTAGAGGAAGTGCCAAAAAAAACATCTTCTCTTCAGTATATGACATGACGTTGAGATCCTTCGTTATATCGATATACGTATGTATATTCGAGAAAAAATATGTGTACTTCAGACTCTGGGGGAGAGATGTAGAACAGAATAATAATGAAAAATGAAGAGTAAAAAGCGGTGGAGAAGAGAAAGAGAGGGAGGAAAAGGGCTGTGTAGTGAATAAGACTCCGTGAGGCAAAGCAACCCAATTTTCCAGGCAGGATCTCTTTGCATTTTACATATATAAAGAACGAGCCACTCTGTACGTACATCTGCGCTTCCACGTGTGTCTGACTTCCAGTCTCGTACATGTGAGCTAACTTTTATCGTAGGACAACGAAATAATAAGACTCGCTTGTAGAATTTCAAAGAGGAACTTCTTCATTTCGCCCTACAAAACCTTCCTACGTATATAAATGCGATCTACGCTATATTCGAATTTTTATTTTATGCGCTTGCCTCTTCTCTTCGTCCGGTCGAGAACAAAGCAAATATGGGTTTCTAGAATGTTTTCTAAAGAGTTTTCATATGAACATAATCGAGTAAAAAATTTTTAATTGTAAATAGATTGAAACTAAATTCTTTTTTACAGTATTGGCAACTCGTTTTACACTTTGAGATTGCTCTGTTTCTCAATTTATTTATAAAATCTCTAATGAATTTATTAATGATTAACTAAAAGATTCGCAAAAATTCAAAATGTAGAAATTTCCTACATTTCATCGTACGAGGAAAAAGGTCATTTTGATATGAAGGAGGATCGTATAACGCGACAGATTCAACAAAAGATCTTGAGAGTGATGTTTCCTGGTCGTTTTCACTGCTGTTAAAAAATGTAAGCGAAAATTGAAACGGAGGATCAATTAACCGTATCGCTCTTCTATACGTGGGCTTGCACCGAAACCTTTCGTCATCTCGCCTCGTCACGAAAACCTGAACTTCTTTCGCTGCAGAACGATGACGCAATCCCTTGGGCGTGTTAATGCGCAGAGTGGAGTAACGAAGCATAAAAAAACTTTTTTTTCTGCACGGGACGTTTCGTTCTAAAACGAACTTTGATTAAAATTTCATTTTAATACAAAATGAGTATTAAAGAAAAAAAATTGTAAGGAAAAAAATATGGTGCTCGAAAAATTTCAGTTTTTATTTTTAAGAATGACGAAACGTTAATTACCGGAATTGCGAAATTCGTCACAGCGATTGTATCGTGGAAATGCCTCTACATAAATCTGCTGAAACCCACGTGATAGTAGCACACATAATGCGAGTTAAATGCGCGAGTCTCATTGTCAGAGCAATGTTACTCGATTCTCTCCCACGTACATTTGCCTCAACCTCTGCGTGTAGGTTCTTCATTGTTGAATCAAGGTTAATCGAAACGAGTTTCTAGATACTTCGTAACCTCATTGCACTTTGAATTTAAACCATATTCCATAAAAAACAAAAGCTCTAAAAAAATTTTTAATGTGACATCGAATATAAAATGTTGATTACATTTTAAATTACGGATCGTACGATCTAAAAAATTTTTATCGTATTCCGAAAATTTAATAACCTCGATTTGTATGCCTGAATCATTTTCTCGAGCACGAAATGAGTTTCTAGGTACTCTGTAATCTTATTGCTCCTTGAATTTAAATCATTTTCCATAAAAATAGAAGCTTAAAAAATGGTAATAACATCGATTATACGAAATTCATTACATTTCAAATTACAGATTGCACATAATCTAGAAAAAAAATTTAATCGCATTTCAAAAATTTTATAAGCTCCATTTGCATGCCTGAAACATTTTCTCTGGCTTTTACGTTTGAAAAAAACCATTTATGAAGGTCGCATATTTTTATACGCACATTTGTATATGTGTATAATGGTAATTTTCGGATTCACGGAATGTAATTCACGGAGACGAGGTCGAGGGCTGCGCAGGCAAAAAACTTTGCATGTCGGAATGAAGTACCGCGGTGTGGGTATATTCCATATCAGGGAAAAAAGAGAAAATATAGAGGGAGAGAAGAGGGTAGTTAATATCAGCAGGACTTCAACCCCCGACCCTTTTCTTCCTTCTCACTCTGCGTCTCGCTCTTCTCGGTTCGTGGAAAACGCGCGCGGTGCAGAATTTACAACTGGAATTTGCTCTCCCGCGGATGCGATGCGAGAAAGAGAGAAAAAAAAATTCGCCGTTTGCCGGGCACGAGCGCGAAAACAAAGAAAAAATACACGCTGAACTGCGACCGTTGTTCCACTCGAAACGGGGAAAAAAAGATAATGATGGCGTTTGCGAAAGAAATGTATCGACTGAGAGGAAAGAGTTGATTTGTGTCTGACATACAATGAAAAATTTCAAGCCACCGAGGTCCCGATCAAAATTTAAAAACTTTCCATTACGCGGAGTTTCAAAGATATAAATTTCCATCCTCTTTCCTTTTTTAGTTTAATTTATTTTTAATTTTTGCACAGTCTTTGGGAATCTGCAAAAATAAAAGTGGGCCAGCGAGTCGTGGCAAACAGCCAGCTAGACAGATTTTCTGACAAATTAGGGTGAGATCACTTTACGAGACAAACGGGAGTTGTCGCAATAACGATCTTCGTCTTCGGTTTCCTTTTATTTTCTCTTCACAATTTGTCACAATATTATTCGCATATTTAAGATGCCGTGTTTTCGATTTTTTTCCGGATTTTTTACTAATCCTGTGCACAATACATGATATTCTTTTTTCATTCATTTTATAGAACTAAGAATTTTTTTAGGGATATTCTTCTATTACAAATTTTTACAAAGTCGATGAAAAGTGAACATTTTTCCCATCGCTCGACGCGATCATGACTCCAGGCCGATACAGATTATTTTATAAAAATCAGGGAATACACGTTCGGTATACCAGCTGTTTGTTGGAAAATTCTCAAAATTGAATTGGTGTTCAATGTTTCTCTTTCAATGATGGATATCAATCGATACACGATTAATTTTCAATCAACCGTATATAAATTTAACTAGTATTCCACGTATTACTGGATGTTATTTAGCGAATTTGACGATAGCTTATGAAATATTGACTTTTGAGAGTATCAAATTAGTAATGAGATGGAAAAGATTCGAATTATAATTTGTACAATTTATTCGAAAGCGTAAATTATTCGTGACTACGTGTATCATCGTCACAATATTTACAGTGACTATACATATATATTTTCTCTATGAAAATAAATAACAATTATCTAATGTATTTTCATAAGCATCTTCCTATGCACTCTTCATTAACTCTCAGTAACAATGCTAATTTATAATAAGAAAGTATAAAAAGAATGAAAATACTGATCGTGTTCAGCATAAAATCTATAAAGGTCAACTTTAAAATTGTGCAATAAAGAATCCATGTATACAGTAAACACATGAAATCTCACAAAGAGTGCGGGTGCTTGAATCTCGTGGTGCACTCGCTTGATCTTTCTCGATGAGTTTCATCAGCGAGATAGTTGTCATGCTACAGTCAAGCTAAAAATTTAAGTTCACTCCAGAAATCTTTGAATTTGTATTTCCACAGTTTCACGTCCCAATTATGAGGGGAATATAGAAAAGTGATGTCAATCATAAAATGACACGAGTTTTGAATCATGAAAAAGTTGCTACGGTATTGAAACCGATGTTTTCAACACGTACAAACATTTTTTGACAATTTTATCGAAGCACGCGTTTATGGGACAACGATCTTAACAACGAAAAAAACAACGACGACGATGTTGAGGCCAAAAAGGGGAGAATTCCTCTATTCGCGTCCCTCTTTCTCTTTCTTTCTTTCTTTCTTTCTTTCTTTCTTTCTCTGTCGCGACCGCGACCACTTGTTGTAACTCGAGATTCGACGCGAAGGTCGGCCTCTCCTCAGGCCAACTCTCCTTCATCTCTTTCCCTTCTCTCGACGATTCTCAACTCCGTGTTGGTCTTGTCGAGTGCGCGCGACCACCGCCCAAGTTTCGCGAAGGGGGACACAAAACGAGGGGACGAACACAACGCGTGACCATCTCGGACTCGGCTCGTTCTTTTCTGATCCCTCCGTCTGGAACGATGCGAGGAGAGATCTCGGCCCTCCCGAGATCTCCCGCTTTCTTTCTTTCTTTCTTTTCCGCCGTGCGCTCGTCTCGTTACCGCGATACACGCTCTCCCGAGTCTCGATTCCAAACGATCATCCTTTTTGCCAAAAATATTTTTTCACTCGAGCATTTTGATGAAAAGAGAAAAACTCGGAGCATCAATTCTTTTTTGCTTTATTACGAACGCCTTGGAAATTTTCTAATATAGATACATATCTAGTAATTTATTGAGCTTTTTATTTCATTGAAATCAATACTTCTAGATAAAATATTCAACCACGTCCATGTAAGAAAAATTTATTTACACTTTTTCTTTGTTTTTGGCGCTTATTTCGAGATTCGGATTTCGAAAAATGCCTCGTGGCACATTTTTTTCCGTATGACACGTTTTTTCTCTCGTGAAGAATGAGAATTTTTATTCAGACTGCAGAAATAGTTTGAGCAAGGTGTAATTTGTACAGGAAGGAGAAGGGAAAATTTTTCTTGCGAATGATCTGTACGCGTGGCTCGGTTTATATCGCTTGCTAGAATACCGAAACGTGCGCAGCACATTTATTTGCTAAGCCGGCAGAATATTTTGCTGGAGTTACAAAATTAGATCCTCTCAAGTATATTAGAAGCCACGATGAGATTAAACGGGGAATGTACGAGCCGAACGACTGGCAAATATCGAATTCAATTATTCTATTCACACAGAACGAGTCTCAAATCTTTTCCAAATTTACTTTTCAATATATTTCCACGATACATCGTGATATACATTTCTCGATCTCGTTTTATCGAAGAAAAAAATTACCAGTAAAAAAACATAAAACATTTATCGACATACGTCAGTGCAACACAAAAATTTTTTTACAGTCGTCATAAATGGGGTTGGAAATTATTTTTTGAATCGACTGTATTCCTAATAAATTCTTGACATATATTGATTCAAAGCGTACCTCGAATGCATATACGAGAAAGTGGATCGTGATGGATTGCGCAGATGTGTAATTAGCAAAACCCTAAATGATGGAACTGAAGCAAAATCAGAAACGCTGTGGGAGCAAAATTGTCTGCCGGTACACTGGCTCTATATTTCGTCGTAATATCAAACGAAGCTTAACAAATAATATCTGTTGAGTCAGCAGCCATTTTTGCGAACTCTACGTTTACAAATAACTTGATTTTCTATTTTACCCCAGGGAAGGAAAATGTTTGCTAGATCAGCAAAGCTAAGCTCGATACATTAGTCTAACGTAAACAAATTTTTAAAAAATAAAGAACAAAGGAAAATAAAAAAAATCAACCCCCCGAGATGATGGCACTGATGTTAACAACGAAATGAAATTAATTCCCATTTTTCATAAATTCTCTTTGAATTTCTTTCGCTGCGAAATAAACGTTGAGAAAAATGACGGAGAATCAAGATTCTTTGTTGGCTTTCAGAGTAAAATATGGTGGACTCATGTGAGGCAGTGCATAGCTTCAACTTGTATTGTCGTGACCACACATTCTTCATAAGGGGAAAGAGAGAGGGGTAGGGTTTGAAGTAGACAAAACAGAGAGTGGCCGAGAGTTACTCCGATCCCCTCGCTCTCTTCATCTGTCCTTCTCTCCTTCTGTCATCTTTCTCTCTCTTTCTTTCCCTCTCTCTCTCTGTCTCTTTCTCTGTCTATATCTCTCGAAATAGTTACCGGCACAAAAGAGCCGCCCGGACGATCTCCTCTCGGTGCTGCTTGCTTCGCGAGAGAGCGGTTGTTAACGAAGTCGTTAAGCTTTGTGGCAACTCTACTGCAATCAGCGTCGACTCGGCAGCGTACAAGCACCGTGCAAAAGCGCCCGAGCCCGTATATAGACTCTCGTGTTTATTTCATTATAAGGGCGAGAGAAGGAGAGATAAAATGATGGAAAGAGAGGAAAAGAGCGAAGCGTAAGTATGATTAGAGAAAATGCGTTTCCTTCTTAGATCCTGTTCATATTTATTTTTGAATGTAAGAAGCTTCCGAAGCTTTATTCAACGGTCAAAGGGGATCTCGCTCACTCTCTCTGTGATGTATACGTATATTCCTCGGGCACTTTGTTTCTTGCCTTCGCGCTTAATCCTCGTGACACATTTTTTAGCGGAAAAGAACGAGAGCAGAAAAATGAAAAGTACTCTCAGTGAAAAGAGTAGAAGTACGAAAAGTAGAGCTTGACGAATAAAAAAAATGTCTCTCGTTTAATTGAGAATTTGCCGACAGACGTGTACGCGAAGAAATCGAGTGCTTTTCGGAAGCCGGTGCGAACAGTGGAACCGAGAGGACTTCCAGCAGCGGAAATAATAGCACAGCATTGGTATTCCGTAGAAAGAAATACGATTAGCTTTCCTTTCTCCGGTGTGGCAGCGGGGAATGGATGCGATTGAGGGTCTATGGTATACGTACAGCCAATCGGGAGTTTGTTTTTTTTCCTTCTTTATTCACGTTTGAATCTCTCGCTCGTGCGAAGCTCAATCGACACCCTCGTTCGTTTTTCTCACTTTTTTCCTGTTTTTCTATTTCTATCCGAAGCTGCACACGGTTTCGTCCTGTTGAACAAAAAAACTCTGGGATTCGGAAAAATCGGCGGGGAGGCGTTCCGGGCATCGGTAAAACAAGTTCCTCGCTCATTCGATCTCGAATGCGTATACGACAAACGAGAGGATAAAATTACCGGAACAACTGTGCGTACCGTTGGAAAGAACTAATCTGCGGCCCAATCTCGCTCAATGAAAAAAAGACATTCTTCTACATACATCCATCTGACAATTGAATCTCGAAAATTTCGTAAAATTCTTGGATAATATCCGACTCTCTTCACTTTTGTTTGAGTAACAATCGTCATAAATTTTAATCAAATTCGCCGAACGATTTATCAGACTTGAAAGAGAATTCTTTACCAGATCCGAACTTTTTTTTTCTGGATTCTCGTTCTTCGAGACTTAGATCGAACTTTGGGGAAATTTATTCAATGATTCATCAAAGCTGAAAGAAACCAGATGAGAAATTCGGAGGAGGAAAAAAATTTCGCAGGGAAAAAAGAAAGTATGTAAAAGGGATCCATTGAGAAAAAAAGAAGAAACAAAAAAACGCGCCCAATACTTTGAACCGGAGTCTCAAGAATCTGAAAACGAGAGATCGTCGGAGACGTTGGAACTAGGAGGCTGGAAGTGTATACGTGTGTGTGTGTGTGTTTCTCGAGTTTCAGTTCAGCCCTTTCTATAGACCCGGAAAGTAGGATTATCAATTTGCGTTGATTACCTCAGTTTAATCCACTCACAGCAGCTGGGCTCACCTGCCTTTGGCAAACGGTCTCTCTCTCTCTCCTTTTTCCTCTTTTCCTCTCTCCGCCTCTTCTTTCCTCTTGCTGGTTCTCTTACGACCATGTCGACACTCAAATACCCTCTCCAGTCTCATGTTCTTCTAGTATCAATTTACGTATATCTACCGAGCAAACCATACGAATGTATATACGTACGAAAAATGTATATATTCATAAACATTACTGCAGAGAGGGCTTTTCATCCGATTACTTTTATTAATTAGCGTGAGGGGAAACGTTCGTGGCCGAGCAAGCAAAATAAATTACGCTCGCGTCCCTTTGAATTCATATCGAGAACTTCCTGGCACTCGTTACATTCGAAATTGCTCCCTTTTTTCAGTCATCGACGTTGCCTTTCGACTTTTCTCATCCAGAGTATATACGGGTTGGCCCTTGTGCAGAAAAAAAAACGAGCAGACAATCAAGACGAAGGTTCTTACTTTCACCCCCTCTAGAAAATCAATATATAATTCTTTTCCATGCTCCATCGATTTAGTAAAAGAAAAATACAGTTTTTGCTCGGATGTATTCCTCTCTACTTTCAATTCGAGCGCATTTCGTACAAGAAAGGTCATCAATGAAAAAAAAGTAAAAAAAAACGTCCGAAGGAATAATTGACGGGCGCATGGCGGAAAGTCATATTCAAAAGCATAAATGCGTATTTAAAGTGAAAAAAATAAAAATAATTGTCATTCCATCTCGTCGTCGGTTTCGCATGAGAAGTGACAAGAGCGTTCAGAGAGTTTCGGACTTTGGGGAGTTACGAGCGCCCGGAGGGATTCGAAATGCAGATACAAAGCGAAAGCTCTCTTATTCTCTCTCGTGGAAAATGAAGTTGGAGAGACGCGGAGTTGTGAGAGAAGATGGAAGGGTTTGGATGCTTCGTTCTTGCAAAACGTCACTTTCGAATCGTACTGTACCGAAAAGTGGTGAGTTGGTCATCCGGACCGAAGGAAAAAGGGTGCAAGGGAAAGGGCCAAAGGTATTATAGGGAGTGTTACCGGAGGAATACAGGAGTAACCTTTCGCATGCGCGTTTCCCGGACAAGAACACCACTTTGCACTTACGGCACATCGTGCGCGAAGAGAGACCCCTCGCGTTGAAGGAAACGAGAACCAGTCAGAGCGAGCCAGAAAAAGAGAGAGATCGTATTCAACGATTAAAGTCGTCGAAACGAGACGTTCGATATTTGACCCGAGGGATCAACTTCATCCTTGATTCATTTATTCAGAATATTTTTCTCACTTTTTATCATTTTGTATCATTTCTCCTCTATTCTTTAAAAATGTAGACAACAAAGCGTACAGAATCCTTGTTTCAATTATTTTGCACTTTTTTGCTTTTTATGTCATTTTTAAACGAGCCTATCGTTTTTATTTTTTGAAAAAATTAACTGAAAAAGACTTTTAGATATGTGCTTTTTGGCATATTTGTTAAACTCGCATTTATTCAATGGAGAAAATTTTTTATTGAAAGAAATAAATACATTTGTGTAACGAATTATATACATGTTTTAATTTCACGCTTTTTTCGTATAGGAGAAAATTTTTTATTGAAAGAAATAAATACATTTGTGTAACGAATTATATACATGTTTTAATTTTACGCTTTTTTCGTATAGATCGCTTATACATTTTACATTTTCTGCTATTTTGGAAAATCGCATCACTTCTGCCAAACTTCTTTTTCGGAAAAATTGTAAAAGTATCTTATTAGTTATTCAATTATATTACTTAATCTATTGCGAAGTGTTATCAAATGTGTGTGTTGTATCGATGAAATTTCGATGTACACGGAATTCGAAAATAAATGGAATCTCATCTGTTAGACCAGATAAATTGAGGTCCTTCACGAAAAGATAAACTTTACGAAATCGCTGCCAATGTATTTGAACGGTGGAAAGACTCTCTACCTCTTGATACACTCACTATATAACACACTCTTACTCACGCCTCAATTCACTCAATATTTCTTTGACACTCTCTTCGATCATGTGTTTTTTTTCCTATCCACTTGTGGAGAAGAAAAAGCTGTTAGGCGACTCAATATTATTTTTCAAACGAAAATTATATTTTTGTTGGCGATCCTGGAATTAAAATTTGTACAAAAAAAGGTGTATAAAAAATTCTTACAATTTCGAAATTACTTTTATCTCAAAGATATAACAGAATGCAATTCAAAATAGTAAAAAATGTTCGTGGACTTTTTAAAAAAATTTTACTACGTTATTTGCTAACCCCAAGGTTTATCTAAGTTTTGTTTATCTCTGCAATTCGGGGATGAAAGATTTGAGGAACAGGATGAAGTAAAAATCTGGCGAAATCCCCTTGGGTAGAGGATGTAGAAAAAAGACAAAAGAGAGCTCACAGATTCGCTTTTACCAGAAGACGAACGAGACGAAAGAGCGAGAGAAAAAACGTGGTAGTTAGTTGCGGGAAAAGAGGAAGAAAAATGAAGAAAACGAAAAAGCGGAGGTGGATAGGCGCGGAAGAGGAAACGGAAAGTAGATTAATCCGAGAGTGGGCACTATTGAGAGGCTGTCGTTTCGGGCAAAACAGGGCAGAGAGAAGGACAAAAGTACGGCTGCAATATCGTAGCATCATCGGTGACTGAGAAAACATTCCTTCTCTTAGCTGAATTTCTTTCCCTCCGTGATATACGCCACGGGGAGAAAACGATCGATCGCTCGAGAAAGTAAGATTGCACGAGAGAAGCAGACTAAAAAAGAAAAACGAAAGAACATGAAGTTTCTGAAGAATCGGTATCCGAAAAGTCAGATTCACGATTTTCCTACGACTCGTAATTATTCTGCCGCGAACAGGACTAGAGATCACTTATTGCAGGAACGCGATTTTCACGTAATATCGTTCGTAGTGCGATGGAGTTTTCAAGAACGGTGTTCGGTGAAAATAGATTTGTATTATAAAAATAGAAATAATAGTGCGATAATGATTACGAGCCTCGACGGTGGTATAACGTAGTCGTGTTCCTAGTCTGATATTGCCGGTGTTCGCACCAACTGGAAGTCCGGAATATACATGGAATGAGAATGAAGGGAGAAAGTATAACGGAAATAGCGTCGAAGAAGAAGAAGAAGAAAAAGGATGAGAGAAGAAGAGAGGAAGAAAGGAGTGTACTTCATTCCTCTCCTTTTCTCTTCTCCACGAGAGGTAGCGGTTCTATACGGAAATCCCGGAGGGTCCGGAGGAGGACGTCGCGTCGGTGAGTTCGAATCGTAATCCAACGGCGTGCAAAATCGAGGTGGCGCTCATTGCCGCACCCCTTTCTCTTCTTTTATCCTCCCTTTTCTCGTATTTTCCTCTTATTCTTGCTCCTTGCTCTCTCTCTGGCCCTCTTTATGGAAGATATTCCAACGCCTGGAGGACCTTTCGTACCTCATTGCGAGCCAGCCGATTATTTCACACCCCCTTCGTTCTATTCTAGCCTTCTGTGTGTTCTGTTCCTCACCGCGTTGTACTAAAGTCTCTTTCTCTCTCCCGCTCTGTTCGTCCCACTCGCTTTCTCGATTTAACCTCTCTTCTCGCCTCCAAAGCATCCTAGCGTGCCGAGAATCCAAGACACATGAAACGCCCTGGCTAATTTCATTTTATTACGCAAGAGACTTTGGTGCAAATACCATCAGTGAATTTCCTACCTGATGTTTTGCACTTTCTCTCCCTCGTTCTGTATGTATATAATGAAACTGGCTGTGCAAAAACCTCGATAATTTTGCTCTTGTACGCACATTTTCACAGCGAGTATCCCGCTGTTTATTAGAAACGATGTAATCGCCTCTTCAATCCAGGCAATTTCAGGGAACATATTTTACGGATTTGTTCCCATACATGGAAATTAAATAGGATTCCCGAATTTCGAGACTTCGAGGTACACAAAGTTCAAGGGTGTGTGTAAAAAATGAAATGAGGAGTCTGGCTGGGAACAATGAAAAATGATGTTCTTATCGTTCTCTCGCGAATACTTCGAAGTTTACCGACGTCGTTATTAATTCGTTTCGAGAGTCGATCGAGATATGGCAGGAGCGAAGAAGAGAGCGGAGTGCAAGCAACGATGACGAAGGATACGTGAATAGGATGATGACTACATGGGAATAAGGAATACGCGAGGTGAAAGGAACTCAAACGCGATATTGGTGGTGAATTCATTGTTGTCTGGTGCCTGGAGGCGTCTTCTCTTTCTTTCTTTCCTTCTTCCCCTCGCGTTATGCTCGACGAGCCGTGACTCTCTTATATTGTGCGAGCGAGTAATACCGAACCTCACGTTATTATTATCCTTATCATTATTATTTTTATAACGCAGTGCATCGAATGTACAAGAAGTATGAGTGAGCTGTCTTCTCAAAAAGAAGTCTCGGAGTTGCTCGATTGATTCCTCCATCTCTGGAGAGAAAGCTAAGAGGTCGAAGATCTTCGGAAATGGTCATAAAAAATGGAATCGCTTATCACTTTGATTTAAACCGAGCGCTCTCGCCCGGGGGCCGCTTTTTTTTCTCGTCTCAGTACCAAAGTATACTTTCCAGAAATCAAGAAGAATCGTGCAAGGTAAGTTTATGGATGGTTCATCATCCGCGAAACGTTTTTTTTTTCTCGGACACTCTCTTTTTCATAATCTCGCAGAAACGTGATGTTGCTCATATAACCAATGTGGTCTTAATACTCGTCAAAGTAATAACTCATAGTACGTATAATACCCGACGTTGTGGAAAAGAAAAAAACGAGAGAAAGAGAGAGAGTGGAAAGTGAGAAGTGCAGAGGCTAGCCACAGGCCCAAGGCAAAGCTAGATTAATGACGAGGCGAAGCAAGCGGAGAGGCGGTCGAGTCCTTGCCAAAACCGCATTCAGAACTACGAGCATGTTTTGCGAAAAGAGCCGACGTACACGGGAAAATGTTGCGTCTCGAGAGGATGAGAATATCTTCGAAGCTTACGTCGAGTCTATTCATGCATGATATGCATACACGTATAAAACACACAAAAAAAATTCCCAGTGAAAAAAGCGCATGTGCTTATACGTACATCGACTCGGAAAAGTTTGATGACTGCAAATGCTCTTCTCTCCTGAGAGACTTATAACAAAAGAATCTTTCAGCTTCTGCGGTGAAGAATTTATTCCAAAAGCTTACGGTGGATATCCGTTTTGTTTCAAAGAGCGATATGTTACTACGAACTCATCCATCATTCTTCGTTTTGCCATATAAGGCACGATTGTAAATTCTTGCTGTCAGCTGAAAAGACGAGTTGAGAGAGTATTTTCGTACATCGATACCGAGGAAGAGAAGATTCTCGCTCTGTATTACGTTTCCTCCATCTTATCGTGTCTCCGGTTTACCGTTTCGACTACAATCCCCGGGTGTCTGGCATTCTTGTATGCTGAAATAGCGATAAATAACGGAAACGCGAATATTCAAGGAAAGTCGACTCATTGACAAAGTTTCTGTCTTTTCATTCAAAAGTATTCTTATTGCTTGAAAGTTAGTCACACATGAACTCGTGTAAGAAATGCGAAGGAAAAAAGTTCCCGGGTGTATGAGAAACGAAGGAGCCCTTAGAGATCTCAAGATTGAGACATGAGAGAAACGTTGCGGAGACTAAAGAGAAAATCTCAAGGCAGAGGCTAAGCTTTCGCGGAAATGGTGCGATGTGGCAGACAATTCGTCTGACAGATGAGTTGAGACTTTCACGACACATAGAGAATTTCGTCTTCGTCGATGGTAGTACGAATTCGCGCTCATCACGCTCGTTTTCTTCTGCACACAGATTGCGCTCTGCTGATACGTTGTTCGTTCCGCGGAGACACGTTCCCTCGGCGCGTTTCGAGCTTCACGGCCCCCGGATACACACGTGAAACTCGGGAAAACGACAGCCACCCGGCAACACGTGGTTTCTCGCACAAAGTTCCGTATTTACGCGATGTATCCACGCTCCTGATTCCCAGGACAGGTTAATTACGAGCTGCGAAAGCTTGTAAACTTACCAAAATTGAATGGTTATTGATTTTGCTATTAAGACATTGAACCTCGTTTGAAAAAAAATGTTTGTTGGGATAACTAAGTGGAAAAGCAACAACAAGTGTAAAAATGTGTACATTATCTCTGTTTAATGTATACGAAAAAATGTGAAAGATCTGCAGTGCGGTGTAAGTAAAAGTGACATCCGGTAGACAGCAAAGATAGGTCTGCAAAGACCAGGAATCTCAACGTCGTCTCCGTGGTTCTTGGCATTCTCCGTAAAGTCAGTAGCTACGCGCCCGTTTTCCGGTGCGAAGAAAGGTGCGAGTCGTGAGAAATGAGAAGATATAGAATTTTGCATAGGGGTAGTTGTTGCCGTAAGCAGCGTTATGGTAGCTCTCATATATAGCTGTAGGATATACCGCATACGATGGAAATTATACCACCAAAAGATCGCACAGTCTGCTTGGAAACCCGTTGTTCGCTCCGAACGGAACGTAAATCTGGACTTATCGTTCCATTTCGGTGTCTGTGCTGCAAGCTCGCAGGATTTTCGAGCTCTCAGCCTCACCCGACCTACTCACTGCAGTTCCAGACGAGAGATCTCGTCATCCAAAGCTGCAAGCGAAACGGAGGAACGACACAGACAACGTCAGGCTGGACCGTATGCACTCTGGAGTTTGAGTGAGTTTGCGAACGCTTCACCTCGAACGCGTGCTTTTGAACGGGGCTCTGAAAATCCTTGCTGAGAGAGGAGCGCGGGAGTTAACAACGCCCCAGTCACGGTCTCCCAAGTTGATCCTTTCATCGACGGAAACGAGCAGCGGACACTAGCGTTGAGACGAGAACGGAAGAAGTGCAGAGACTATCGCGAACGGCAAATCCAGACTGTGTAATACATCGAAGCAGCGAGCATGATAAAAGTGAGCCTGGGGTCTCAAAAGTTTTACAGCTCTACGTGTTTTGGCTGGGCTACATGCCAAGTGCTATATGAGCTCTTGAAGTTAGCTTACCGACTGTTGAAAAGCAAAACTTGCAAATGTCGTTGAATCGCCCTCTTCATCGCCCTTGTGCTTCGTCACTCTTGGATTCCATATTAGAAGCGATAGTTCATCCTTGACGGATCAACACCACTTTTTTATTATGCGTACTTAAGCGAAGGTGTGCCGTTAGCTGGATCTCTAGTGATTAGCTATAATTATGCTAATGATTTTTGTCACTTTTGGATCTGTTATCCAAAAATGTGTTTTCTTATCATTTGTGCCTACACAAAAGGTTCGTAACAGTGAGACTAAAAATTCGGATGATAACGTCCGAATTATTATATGGAATATGCACCAGGTGTTACTGACCTCAGGAAATTTCAATTCTCATTAAAAGGATCATAAAGACGCTTCTTGGAAGTTCGGTGCTCAGATTCTCGCTAAGTTTCGTCTCGATTTCGATCTCACGTTCACCCGCGAAACATGCAATCGCTTACTATCAGAGCCCGCGGGTAGGACGGCTGCCAAGTGGGTGCTTCCCAAGACCTCAGTGACCTCAACATAGCCCGAGTTCCATATATTCCAGGAGGGAAAACCATGAAAAGGAAAGAGCAAGCAGCGGCAGGAAGCATGTGCAAAAGTGTGCTTGGGAGTTAAGTGGAATGTCTCACTCTCTCCTTTCTTTTTTCTCTTCTTTTTTCGAATCTCTCTTTCCGTCTGCTCCTCCTCTCTTTCTCACTCTCTACCTTTCACCCGCCATCTCCGCACTCGCTGAGATAATTGCTCGTGTGACGGGTGGTTGAATCCTTGGTTCAGGGCCAAAGCATCTCCTCACACCACCCGCCATTCCTTATTATCGCGTTTATTCCAACAGACACACACATTCACAGAGCTTGAAGAGACTTATCCACATTTGAACGAAATTCTTTTCTCGAATACCACGTTCAAGTACATGTTTCGGAGGTCGCGGAGATCATCGATCAAATAGCTTCAGAGACTGCAAGTCCTTATCAAGTGTCGCTATCCCAATCAAACACGTGTTGTGTGTCTTGTTCACGTCTAGTCTTGCCTTATACTTGAACAGCTATCATTTTACAGGTCAGATTGATCTGACACCTCTTAGAGATAACTCGGAATTCATGGTCTAAATTTTAATGTGAAATCTGAATGACAATTGTGACCATTTCATCGGCCAAACCGTTTGAAATGCAGATCTTGAAGGAACCTAAAGACAATTCCATTGAACTCGTAAGACGAGGCATGCGGAAACGCGGGGCTCTTATTGCCTACGAACGGCCCATAATGGCAGTTGACCCTGCCACGGTCCATTTGTCCATCCGTTGGACCCTAACACCCCGAATACGTGCACAGATGTACTGTCGACTCGGAAGCGTGCTTCCGGTTGAGAAAGCGAATACCATTTTGCCTCCTCCTAAATGTTATTCTCCAAGTTAGAATTTAGACATTAACCTGGGTTCAAACTGCTCGAACCAGTATCAGCGTTGACTGTTAAATTTAATACTCAATGCACCAGATTGTTGCGGCTCACAACACGGATCGTTATTTGACGAGTTGGCGATGTAAATACTATCGGAAGTCTTTTTTTGTTATGAATGACATACGTACTTGAAGCTTCCCAAGAACTAAAAATATTTATTCCTCATGTTTACATGCAAAATCTGTAATTTGAAGGGACTTCGAAGTCACGATGTTAGCGGAAAACTTTCTTGCCAAGTTCTCCAAAAGGAGAGATAATAATAGGACAGTAGGGTTGGTACTACAGGAATGTAACATTTCGTGACGATGATGACCATTTGGATACTGTGGCTGCGTATAGAACGAGGATCAAGCAGAGACCTGGTTGCACTCTTATCCTTGTCAAACTGTGGCACATTCAAACGACTTTCTCTCTCTCTTGCCTGTTCTTGTCCTGACAAACTAAAGGGGTAGAGTCAAGATAGGCAAATGTGCCTATTAAACCGGCGTACCAGCGTGTTTATCTGGCTTAGCGATGCGGCTGTTACCGAGTTGCTGCCGGGAGTATCTACCATTGCAACAAGCGACTATATACAGTGTGCAAAATAGTGGGGCGCTTTATACGACGTACCAAGAAACACAGTGGCATTCCGGTGAGAGCGAGACGCAAGGAAAATGGATAGAGAGCCAGAGACACAGACGACCAGAACTACAGTTTACGAAACCGCACCTACGTTCACCAGTTTACACAAATTGTATCGCGGTTTGTACCGTGCTCCCGCTATATATCTTATACAGTTAACAGTGCAATCGTGTGCGTGCAATCGCACACCAAATTCAGTTGCGTCCGAAGATCCGTGGAGAATCCCAGTCCGAGGTACGAAAGATCGCCTCGATACGGGCGTTTCGTCTGCGTGTACGCGAATATTCCGTAGGTGTGCTCGTGGGTGTCGGAGCGCATGACTGCATCGTGCGCGCACGGTGGCTCGCATACACGCGAACCAACACCGGGATGGTAATCAGGTCTGCTTGGCAACCGGGCTCACTCTCACGCCACTTTATTTAACCCGTGGCGTTATTTATCGTACCCTAGGCCAACTACCGCGATGCTCGCAGCCACCGTGTTTTTCGCGCGTACACGTGTACGGGCTCGTACCGGAGTCACCTTGTGTTTCGCGGTGGGCCTCTTCGCAAGAAAGGTAACGATTCTCTCTGCCATCGGATCCGGCATCATGCGACTTTCGCAGGAAAGACCGCCCTGATTATTCTCCCAGCTCGACACTCTTCGTCCCGGTTTTTTTACGTTCCGTCCTTCCAAAACAATGCGTCTCTTCTCAGTTTTTGAACCTACTGAGATATATGTATACATATATTGTACTTTTTTGTAGGTTTTTTACCGATCCCGTTCAAATGGAAAATCTCAGGATGAAAACACGCGGTTAACGAGGCGCATTCGATTTTGCGATAATGAAGCTTCCGCGCTGACAATCTCCCCACCTACGTTCGCCAGACTCAAGGATCCCCTCCAAAACTCCTCATGTAGAATCGAGAATTGATTTATACCAAGCCTCTTTTCGAACAGCTTTAGTACATTCTTTTTATAAAGAATTGATAATATGTAGAAAGAAGATTGCATTTAGCCTATGGTACATTCGATTTTTTTTCTTCGCATGTGTTTTACGAATTTTTCGTATCTGTTGGTACGAATTTTAAGAAAATTTGATATTTGAGAAATTCTTGCAATAAATGTGTAATATTCCGCAGAATATTTTCTACAATATAATTTCACGTTTTCGAATCAAATGTTCTCAAGTTAGCTCAAAATTCGTTGGTCGACATTCTCTCGGCCATTCCAAGCATTAGTTTGAATATTTTCAATTGTTTCAACCACCTCAAGGCCATCGATGCTTGCAATACCTTCGATCAAAACTTTATATCGGTTTTATTCCAATAGCCGCTGAATTCGCGTTTCTACTATACGTGCATATACTGGGTGGTGTATGAAATTATTCTTTTATTTCAGCAAAAATATCCAGAAACGTTCTCTAATTTTTTTCCCGCTATTCATCTGCATTCCTATTTTTGACCAAAACCGTCTCTCGTTCCACAAAAACATGACTTTCACATCAGAATCATTTATAATTAATTCTTTGTAATGAAAGGTAGGCTCTTTGCGGCATATTCCATCGTATTTTTTCGATCACACATATTGTTTTCCTCTGTATAAAAGTGAACGAAAAAACGCGGAAAGGAGAGCGCAGTGGAAGTATAGTGGCGAGGCGCGGAGTAGTCGCGACTAATCAACGTAGTCCCGTCGCGTAGTCGCAGCAGTGAATTTCCTCGTTTCGCAATTGGACGTGAACGAGGACGTGAAGGTGGGAGGAGTAGACCGGGATGCGAATGAGAGCTGTAGGGAGGAATGGGAGTTGGAGGGAAGATGGTATGAGGGAGGCCAAGTTAAAACGGCGTTATCAGCCGTGGGCAACCCAGGATGTTCTGTACAATTTTATCGCTGTGTATGTCAGTGCAGGTATATAAAAATATATACAGAAGGAGAGTGAGAAGGGGATGGGTGCAGCAGAGCAGGCACGTCGCGAGAGCCAGCGGAGGAAAGCCAGAGTCTCGTAATTTTGCATATTACACCGTTCGTTATTTATTTAGCAACAATATTTCAACCGAACGACTCTCACACGCGTTACTTCTCTCCCCTCTCTCGCTTTCTACCGTTATCCCGTTCTTTCTCACGTTGCAACGGTCTCGTCCTCTCACGTATATAAAACGTCATGCCGGCACGGCGGAAGGGAGCGTTGTCGCGGACGACATCTTTGTATTTGCATCTTTTGCCATGTGACCTACCGGAGAGTGAGATAGCTGGAGAGAACGTTATGCTCGCGTTTCGCGGGAAAAGCTCGTGGATTCGCAGCTTGGTGAGACGCGGAGGAGCCTCGCAGGGAGGTTCGAAAATAGAACGATCTGGGTAGGGCGAACGTAAGGGTAGAAAAGGGACGATAGCGTGAGGAGAGCCGCGTGAGAGGGACAGCTCGAGGGTTGATTTAGTGGCATTTTCCCGGGGAATACTAGCGCGATAATTCAGGAGGACGCGCCACGAATACTTACCACCTCTGTATATGTTATATATTCGTCTTTTTCTCTCTCTCTCTCTGCATATTTCCGTCTCTCTCTCTCTCGCTCTGGATATTCCACTGCCTGCGAAACACCAGTCTGGCGAATTTTACACACGCACACACACCGACGCAGGAGTTACCACCCCGTTCTGTCCTACTTATATAGCTCCTTTTATTCTAGAAAAAGGAAAAATAAAACGAAAGAAGGAAGAAGCGAGAGACGCGGCAGACTTCTCTTCAACGGCCCTTTTTTCCTCCTCTCGTCTTTTCGCTCCTCCAATTGTGCGTGCGTTATAATTCTACTCTTCTGTTTATTTTTTCGTTTATATCCTCGTAAAGGAAGTAGGTGAGAAGCTTGCGAGAGGAGCGCTCGTTCGAAAAACATTTGATTCTTTTAGAAGTTGCAGCTTCAGGATTTTTTATTTTCGTCGGCTTTTTTTTAAGGCGAGAGTATAATGTTCCTGTGATATTGTGTGGCGGAAAAATGTGCATAAATATGAGCTGGCGTTGGTGAGAGATGCCTGTGTGTTGAGGAAAACTGTGCTAAATGACTCGAGTCAGAAAGTCAAACGCTGTTCCTTCTACGTAATAGAGAAGAGTTGTTCACAATCGAGGCTTCACCGTACTAATATAACCCCGTGAAACAGCGCATCCTTCTCGCCCGGTAACTCCGCAACGATCTCTTTCTCTCTCGCTCGGCTAACCATACACACAGACTTTTGGATAAGAGACCGTGAATTTTCGGGAATATAGAAGAGGGAAATGCGAGCTTTCCCGTGAGGATATAAGCTTTGATATGCCGGATCTGGGGTGTACTGGAAACGTATACTGGCCGAAAGAAGAGAGAACGAGTAAGCGAGTGAGTGTGAGAGAGAAAGAGATAGAGACACAGAGGGAGACGGAGAGAGCGCGTCTGCCTTCACCGTTCTCTTCAGCTCTCAACCCAGGGCGCACGAGGTTTTACGAGAACCGCAGAGAGTAATCCTCTTAGAAAACGAGAGAACGACCGCGGTGGACGAACCACCACACGGAAAAGCATCGGACAGACCAGGTTATCATATTTTCTCTCTCTATCTTGCTATACATCTCTCTTACTCTCACCCACGTTCACGCGCCATTTGCCTCTCTCGAGTTGGAGGTACGGGAGAAGCCTTGATTCCACCGCTCACATGTTTCGAAGCAATCGGGTTACCAATGTAAAACGTTCCATCGAACGAATATCCTTCTTCTCGATACAAACTTTCTAATTTCCTTATTATTATATCGAGCAAAAAATTAACTTTGCAGACGGCATTTATGAAATTCATGTCGGTAACGATTTTTGTCAGATGTACATACTGTTGAGAGTTTTGCTATCAAAGAAATAATGAATTGATTTTCATTCGTCTTCTACGCTTGATTCTAAATTCGTTGCGAGACAGAAATAGATAAAAAATGATAAAATACGCGGATCGTCCGTATCTGAGGATTTGCCAGCGTTCCCATGTATTCTCGTACAAATGTGATACAGTGGAGTTTTCTGTCTGCGGTTACAACGGGGCGAACTATACTACGGCTTAAATTTCAAGGTCATAAAAAAGAGTTACGGTTACGGTAATCGAGCCGACCAGGTATAATATATTAAATAAAAATGGTACGGGATGTAGTAACGAGAGAATACCTTTTTTTACAAGAAATTTAACTCGATGTTTTTCACCACCTACGAACAATTATGAATCGCTTGGGAAAAGAATTTGAAGACGTTCAGTTAAGTCGTTTGAATAGCGCTGTAGTGAAGTTTTTTTTTGATGACTCGTGTCAGCTGTGATCGAGAGGTGCACACTTTTGATTCGAGCTTCAGAGCCGAGAAGAGCCAGAGACCGCGTTCTTGGCGCGTGTAGCATTCCGAAGGGTCGCGACCCACGAACGTGCCCACAGACAGAGAAAGAGAGAGACAGCCAGACATGGAGACAAATACAGTCCAAAGGTTGACATTGTCAAACCGCGAAGGCGGCCTCGGGGATCAAAGGGGTCTTACGTACACATTACACTAATACAGATTAAGAGTAATACAATTACCATCCACCTAATTTCACTCAACATGCAAACTTGGGCCGTCAAACTTCTCGCTTCCTTCGGAATACATGAAAAACAATCCACACGTGAAATCATTTCATCAAAATTCTTTTCATTTTATTCTACGAAATATTTTTCAAGAAGGGAAATAGAAAATGTTTAGTAGTCATATAGAATAAATGAAACAAAGGAACATAAATGATTCATATTATTATTGTAGAGAGTTACTCAAAGAGAGGAAGAAAAATTATGTAGATGATGCTCCAGAATGAACGAATAAATAAATAAAACATTTAACCAAACGTTGAACTCTTTGCTTCTACCCAAATCAAATAATTTGATCAGTACTCGGTTGTACATTTTTCAAACAGAATATTTTTACAAATAAAGGACCAGGAAGTTGTTATAATAGTTTGCAGAATAAATTTTCTGTTTGAAATTTTTTCGATGGACGTGATGATTGAAGATTATCGTCACTATATATACATATGCAAAGTCAATTGGTTTATACTTGAATAGCATAGATCGGAAGTATTGAAGAGTACTCGCCTACCTGATGCTCGTATCAAGAGCAACACTCGTCAAAGGGAGAAACGTTGGATCCAACGGAGAATAAAAAAGCACTCAAAAATTCAGTAAACCCGTCGAAATGCTCGTTTATCTGTGAACATTTATTTTTTATTTTTTTTCCTTTCCATGCTGAACACATCGATTCGTAACGCGATCCGAGTGTACATTCGATACCGAATTAGCTTCGGGCAAAAATCAAATTACACAAGTGAAGTGAAAAGGTAAACGTACAATGAGCTTAGCGCGAATACATAAAAATTAAATTAGAGCGCAGGAAGATATAGAGTTCACAGATTAAACGCGATGTTGGTTGAACTTGCGAAATAATCAACAAGAGACAATTTCAAAAGTTCATAGACCGAGCAGGCAGAATTACTCTAAAAATACAATAGACTTATTTAAAATATAAAATTTCTTCGCATTACATTTACCCTGAGTATGCAAATTTAAATATTTGAATAAAAGATTCAATTTTGTATAACTGAATAGGAAAATAAATTTCAAACATTACATTTTTTAGTAAAAGTTTTTTTCTCTCGAAAAGATGCAAATAGAAAGTACTTTTGTTGTAACAGAAAATTAACTTGAGAAATTTGAAAAGAAAATTTAATACGATAAAATAGAGTGGAACGATAATTTTCAGTATTTGAATAGTTCTTTTTTGAATGCAACACGGAAGAGAAGAGGAGAAAGAAAGATCAGAAGAGGTTAAATTTGTGAGATTTCGGAGAGTCTGACGAGATGTCGGGACTTGGCGTAAAACGACGATATACGTAGTGCGCATAGAATAAAAGCATATCCGAACTCGCTCGTGTCGTAGTCGTCGTCGTTCACAGTGAGAAACTTCCGTGCATGTGCCATATGGCAGTCGGCCAAGTAGTATCGAATTTCGTTGGATTCGGACTCGAATTCTCATTCGAATTCCGTCGTCCCTGAGCGCCAGCAACGAGACATATTGTTGTGTGCATCCGCTCTCCTCAGCGTGGTCGTGATCGCGGATGCCCGTAAATTAATAATTAAATTAATTTAGGTTATTTAAAATAAAGTTTGAGGTG
>JAPYYX010000822.1:0-38153 GCA_030522605.1 Cremastinae sp. B BG-2022a
CTAATTATTAACTGTTCCAACAATTGAATGTTCAAAATTTTTTTTTTCAAGATTTTGGCCGTTCAACTTATTGACTGTTCTGCATTTCAAACCCCACCCAAATTTTTATCTTTTGCTATTCGAACATCAACGAAAAAAGCTGGATAAAGTTTGGATGAAACTGATTAAATTAGAGAGTGGTAAAGCAAAAATAGATTTAATGACATATTCTCAATTTTTAACTTTTACGTAACAACGTGAATTTATATTTCCTTTGAAATCGAAAAATGTACGAGGCAAATCACATATCTTCTGCTTTTCGAACACCAACAAAAAGAGGTGAATATAAGGTTTAGATGAAATTGACTAAATTAGACAGCGGTGGAGCATAAATTGTTGCAGAAAGGTCGATTAGCAGGTCGATTAACTTTAGAGCGGGCGAGATTATAGCTCCGGAGCTTGCACACGTGTGCGCATCGAAAGCTCCTTGTCCACCCGGATCTCGTACCGATGACGGTTCGAATCAAATCCATTCGCGCTTATATAAATCGCGTTGTCATGGTTACCCGCATGAAAATCGCGCCTGTCGCGCACAAATCCGTACAAGCGCACACAAGTGCATACAATTCGCTGGAAATGCATAAGGATGCAAGCGAGCGCATCGACTCCATTTCCCAACGCGTTGCACTCTGGAACTGCGCTTCGTTTCACGAAAATATATGTATATGCGGCCATAATATATAATTGGACGTACGCACACGTGCATTTTACACGCGGTGTTAAATGTACAGGAAGCCAGGTTTGAGATGTAAATCCGAGATAGGGGATAAAGCTGCAAAATCAAATGCAGCGTATGTATAACAATTTGTAAATAATGTAAAAACATTGAAAAACCATACGACAAAATCATTAAAACTCGTGTTATTATTTATACAGTCAATTATCTATTATTTTTTTCCAGAATTAAATAATTAGTATGGAATAAATTAAACAGAAATTGGTCGGAATTGAATAATTCTTAAAAAAAAATTTCGATGGAAATGAATATTGAGAAAGGGTCGAAAGACGATAGTACGTTCACTTCTAATATCCGGACACTGGGTTCATCATCTTCGTAAATCGTGGAAGGGCTTCTCTTGGAAGACCTTCGGCTTTCATGGTTTAACTTCTCTTGAACCTAAACTCTGAATTTCGCATCGTTCTATCTATTTATATGTCTCTCTTTCTCTCGAGAGTGCATATAGAAACGCGTAGCGATATAACAACGTCAGTGAGCAGTATCTCTGTCACGCCTGGCTTAACGTCGACTGCGGTGTCCGATCACGCATCGCTTAACATAATCTCTCTCGTCCATACGATAGAGAGAGGAAGAGAAAGAGAATGAAGGAGAAAGTGACGAGGGTTCAAGAGAACTCGAATGGATGACTCCCGGGTACAAGCTCCGAAGCACGAAGTAAAACGTTACCAAATCATAACTCCGCGGAGTCACCAAATGCCCCTTATATTTGTACAGGGCGTACCAGAAGTGGATGTAAATAGTAAAAATTTCAATGATAAAGGTGCTCAGATATTGCATTGGGATTGAATAGAGTAAAATCTGTTTTATGTATTACAGAAATATTTTATGAATCGTTGTGATAAGTTAAAAAAATAAGCGAAATTCGTACAGTGAGTCGAATTTAGTAAAAGGTATGATTTTATGAAAAAATTACTAAAATTTAATTTACAGAACACGAGTCAGTAAATCTAATAATGAAACATTAGGATATTTTGAATTTTTGAATCTTTCGTATATTTGATTTCATTTAGATCATTTCAACTATTATATAAAATAAATATTGCGAACTTTTCATTTTTTTATTAATTTGAACATTCTTTTTTCTTTTGTTAGATCCGTCATTTATAGACTATTAGCACTAATATCATTATTTTTGATCTTTTATTATTTTTGACTCACCACGTGACATTGATCAATTTTTTTTGGCTTATCGCCGAAAAAGTAATTTTCTTACTGTTTATATCGACCTTACGGACACTCCGTAGAGTTCGCGAATACCTTTTTCGCCAAAGTGTTTGTTGTATACGACAGAGCAAGAAGAGGTCCGCGAGACAAGACGCCATTTTTCACGCAACAAACATTAATCAAGAGTAGGCGCTCTTTCGTCTACGGTTATTCTCTTTCATTCTCTGTTTCCCATATACACGTGAACTTTTTTAACGTTCCCACGTACACATTTCAAGAGCACATCCTTCTCGGCCACCTTCGAGCAAAAAAAAACGAATGCGTACGACGTCTCGGGTCTGACACTTTCTCCAGAATTTTTGTAATTAATATGTCTGAGAGGTTTAGAGATAAACTTTGGCTCCTTTGATGACAAAAACTATCTAAATCGAAACTCCGGAGAGTGGTAAAACGTCTACCATTAATATTTAGCTATAATCCATGATAAAAATAGTTTAAATTAATCAACAAAAAAAACTATAAATTAAAGAATATTTCAGAACGAATATTATTTATATTTTGTATATATTGCAATAAATACTGATAAATTCGGCATTGAGTCGACGATCCCAGTCAGCGAATGATTTTTGAAATTTTGTATGGTACACAGAGCTTATGTGGATGTCACGAGATGTGCGAAACGGAATAGTCAAAAGAGATGAATTTAATTTGGATTCTGAGGTACATAAGGCGGCATGTAGGGTCCCGTCAGGATGTATTGCACCGCAACGACCATCAGCTGCGGGGCGCTCCACCTTATTATGTACGCGCTCCCTGCAACAGAAATAATGCATTTTGCGGTTTACAATATCATTTAAAATTTCATTTTTTTTTCAATTTTTTTTTCATGTTTATCGCATGTCATCAATTTTTTTTTCAAGTGGAGTTTTCTGAACTTCGTGCAGAGTGTATGATAATGTCATTTTAAGTAATGGAATTTGAACTTCTTTTGTAATAGAATTATAAAGTCTTCATTTTATGAAATAATAAAAAGATGAAGTTTCAAGGATCTTCTTGAAAAATTTAGTTTAAATTAAAGGAGTTGAAATGAATTTGAAGAATCTAATATACAAGCGTAAAATATGAAGTAAAAGTTCAAGGAATTAATTAAGGTTTCCGTTCTGTCTCTCATTCATGTTTTTAATTAGAGCAGAATAAAAATAAGTCAACTCCTTTTGTATTCAGTTAATACGACAAAATTTCATAGCCTGATCTTGTTGTTGACAATATTTTTTAATTGTTTTTTAAAACGTAAAATAAAATATTTAAAGTAGTTTTCAAAATTTTTTTCGTTACATGTAGGTGCACTGATCTCGATTCTTTATACCACAACTCCTTATGATTTGAAAAAAAATGAGGACACGCAGAAACATTCAGCGACGAAGCAATTTCTCGATTTTTTCGCGAATATAATAAAAGCCCGAAAATCTTCTTTTTTTTTATGCATGTAAGAAAAATGGAAAAGTGTCGTCGGAGAAGCCCAGCTGCGTGTTTCTCTCCGCATTCGCAATTTCAATACGAGTTTTGATACACACGTCTGTACGGAGAAAGCGCGAAAGGGGACGCATTCCTATACGAGCGTGGAGGGAAATGCGAAAAAGAAAGAACGGAAAAAGGAGGAATCACGAGGAAGGGGTGAGGCGAGGCAAAATGATAAACCATCGAGCTCTGAGATGGGATTTTACTTTGCTGCCGAACAATCGAACAACCTGATGCTCCTCTGGCTCTCCGCGGAGGCAGAGAAGCCTCTCGACGTCACTCACGTTTATCTTCCCTCACACCCTCCACAGCTACCCATCATTCCATCTCCATTTATCTTTGTCTCTTATTTCCTCTTTACGCTCGCGCCGGTTTCTTTCGATCTTCGACGTTGAGTCTGCACTAAAATTTCAACGGAAAACATTCTATCTCATCCTCAGCGAAGATTCTCTCTATTTTTCACGAATTTCACAATTTTTTTAGAGTTTCATTCCTTCTTTTTTGTATTATTTTTTAAACATTTTCGACTCTCGCATTATATTCTCGTTCCTGACTTTTCGCTCGACGATTCACGTCCTCTCATTCGAGGCGGGAAGATGGGACGCATTTTCGCAGTTTTTAGGCTTCGCGAAGCTTCAAACAAGTCACGGCAACCGTGTGCACATTTTTCTATTCCCGTACACTCGGAAATTTCAGACAAGTGCAGGAAATGCATCGAGTGAGAAAAAGCAGCGAATTATTGCGTTTCTCGGCACCTTGACTCGCTCTACTTCAACGAATGTGTGTAATTACGTAACGAAAATGCCGCGAGTACCAAAAAAAAAGGAAAAAGAAGATGAGAAAAGAAAAGTTAAAAAACATCTCGAGTTCTCGAAAAATGTCACAGTGACGTTTCACGTTCAGAATGCGAAAAGTGTATTAAGAATTTATTTCATGCAACGTGCCTGAAAGGAGTGAATTTTAAATGAAGAAGTTCAATTTCTACGCCCGATAAATCAGCATTCGGAGCGTTATCGCGAGAGTGGCGCGCGTGAAATCTTCCGTGTGTACACGAGGAACGGAAAAAAAGAAGAAAAAAATGAACACATGGCGTATACGGGCTTGGTCGAGTCGGAACGTCAAGGTTGTATGAAAATTAGCATGGCACTCGTCGGAAAGACTTTTCTGGACGCCGGATGAGTGGTTTTCGTACGAGAGACGTAAGAGCGGTGAAAAAAGGCTTTGGGAGGCGGGCACAGGAATCGCCGCGCGCGGCAAACTTTTCACAAGCTCCGAGACGGCGAAACACACCGGCAAGTAGCTGGAGAATCTCTTCAGGCAGCGAAAGGGTACGCCAGAAGGGCCGGAGGCTTTTCAGAGCGGCATGAGCCACTCGACGAATCGTTGCCCCGTAAAAAAAACCAGTGAGAGTGGAGCACAAAAAATAAATTCGAAAAAAAAGGACCGGAGGATTTAAGGAGAGGAAACAAAAACGGAGGGTGTGATGGATTTCTTTTTTCCCTTGCTTTCATTATTTTTTTCAATTAAATTTAAATCCATTTGTTTTTTATTATCGCCATGAACTTTATGGTAGAGTACTCGAAATTCAAACGAATAGAATCAAAGTGTTTTTGGTCCGTGGATCAAATAAAATTATGATAAATTACGGAAATAATAATAATAGTAATAATAATAACAACAGCCTATAAAAATTTAAGGTAGGTTGTCGTTTAACTTATTTAAACTGTTAGAACTTTTTTGTGCAAGCGAAAATAAACATTAATTAGAATTTATTATTACTAGTGTTGCTTTGAAAAATTCGTTCTTCTGAATTCGTTTATGAGATTCAGTAAAAAAAATCGTTATCATAACTTTCCATTTTTGTTTCATTTGTTTTTCAATCTGGGGTGTTTTTATTTATCGTCAAAACTCTCCATGAGAAATACGTGAAAAAAGATTGGTGCATTTTTGGGTTAATGGAAGTAGTTTAATCGTCTAAAATGAAGCGCTCTATATGTATGGTATGTGCATCGTAAGATTTTAGTTCGAGAAACGCTCGTAGTTTGTTCAGTCCGGGGCGTGTGTGGTTGTTGTGCGAGAAAAATAAAGGATTTGAAAGCCCTTAATGGCCGTGTCACATATGCAGGCGAGAAGGAAGGTATAATGCTAGCTGGTAATAAATGCAAGCCATATACGTGAATAAACACGGTTGTCTGGTGAAACTTTAACTTTCGGCGCCCAGCCGAGGAAACTGTCTCGCGAAAAGCGAGAACATTAGCATATAACATTCGCTATATTACAATTTAGTATCTTCTGGCGAGGACAGAATGAAAGAGGGTGGGATTGAAAGAGAAAGAGAGAGAGAGAGTCGAAGATCGCGAAATTGTGGGAAAGGAAGCAGCCGCCGAGGAGAAAGCAAGAGTTTAATATCCTCGCTGACGGGAGGAATGTTAACGAGAGAAAATGCTACACTGATTTCCATCAAATTTTCTTGAAAACCCAATAATCTTCCCTCCTTCCATCCTCTGTATACACATTACGTAGACGCTCACAGGACTGTGAAAATCAACGAAAAAAATCTTCAACCCTTTTACATCGAGCTTCATTAACTATATGTATAGAAATTTGAAAATGCAAATGCTTATAAATTTGTGTTCTCTGAAACAAAATGACTGTATTATTGACGATATGTTTAAATATTTTTGAAGAACGAAGTGAACAACGCAACAATGACATACTCACGATTTCATTAAAATAGCCACACATTTTGTTTAACTTTTAATTAACTTTTTTTCAGATATTACCAAATTAATTTAAAACGTACTCTATTATGTTATTTTATAATATTATTTCTAAAACTGCTCCATTTTTTAAACTTACTAACTTTCCAGATTTATGAAGTAAAAAAATAAAATACATTTAATTGTTTCGTCATTGATTCCGCATCAAAAAAATTTGCATCATTAAATCATAACAAAATTGATTTAATCCTAAAAAATTGAAATACCAGAGCACGTGAAATTTCGTAATTTTAATAGTAACGAAAAGTCGGACTGATCGGGCCCGGATGATTCGGGCAAATTCGGTTGGTCCAGTGACCCACGTGAGACGGCTTTCTATCAATTGACTGCCATGAGCTTGTACGATCTGTTAATTGTGTGTGCCTGACAAACATCCTTTGCGCATCAGCCGCTTCTGTGAAGCTGTTAACGCGTCTCCAGCAGTGTAGTAATAAATTCGGATGCAGATTACGTTCTCCTGATCATAGATATTTGCCTGTCTGTTGCTCTACTAAATATTGTCATCTGGCAAATGTACTTTTCGCATATTAAGGGGCAGTTCGTGTTCACTTCAGCTTTATCCTGTGGCTTTAACCCACACAGCTTAAGACAACGGTGGAGCGAAAGCGATCATCGTTAGTTATATGAAATAAAATAATGATAATTTTCAATAATTTTGAGTCATCGACTCGTAATCCATGAACAATTATTAAATCACGACCAAGAATTTTTTTTACTCCATCGCGATATCAATTCCAAATTTATATCAAAATAAAAAAAAATTCAACGCCATCGTGCGAGAAAATATTTTTTATAGCATTGTGTTTGAAATCGTGGTGAAAATAACTATATTCTTGACAAAATTATTCAGGACCAAAAGGCACGCTGTCGCCTAGCAATTTTTGGAGAAATTTTCACCGTCCTCGTAGTAAAGAAGGAGAGAAAACGAGAAGAGCGCGAACGCGCGGGAAACTCGTGCAAGTTACGACGATGCAAAGCACGTAACTCAGAGCTTCTTAACCGCGTATAGCATGCGAGAGAAACAGCGAGAAATAGAGAGAGACAGAGAAATAAAGAGAGAAAGAGAGAGAACGTGAGGGAGAGAGGAAAGCGGCATTGCAGGTACGAGGACTGAGTGAACTTAAGAGAAACGCATGTAGCGGAATCGTAGCCGAGCATCGTAGTAAAAGCTCGTAGCATAATATTGCGCGGCTCTCCGCTCGATTCGCTCCCTGGTAACGTTACCCAAACCTGGCTTGTATAAATATACATACGAGGGCGCGCATCCTCCACTGCGGCTTCTCCACACTCCTCTCTACCTTTCCCTATATCCGCGAATAAATAAAAGATCAGCCAAGGAATTCGCAATGGATGGAGCCAGGCTCTCCTCTCTCACTCTCTTTTTCTTTCCTTCTCGCTCTCTCTCTCTTCCTCTCGCTCTCTTTTTCTCGTTCTTATTCCTCTTTTTACTCTCCTTTTTCCCGTTTTTTCTCGCCACTTTCTCGATCCAGTCTTCGAAGAGTTTCGTTTCCTGGCATCTTCCCATGAGAAAAGCGTAGCTCGGCTCATCCGGTTTACTTCCCTCATGATCCGGATTCGCGAGAGGGCTCGTGGCCCCTCTCAAATTCGCCACACATGCTCTCGAAGAATGAAGTCTCTCTCGCTTTTTCTTTTCCAATTCTTCAAAAATGATGGGCTTGTATCGACGCTCTCGGATCACCGAAAATCGATCAAATACTATTTTTCTTCAAACAGATTATTTGGATTCGTACGTGCGGAAAAAAATGGCTCGGAATTGTTCGTCGATAAAAATTTTCTCTGTAAACTCGGATTTCATGGAATTGTGATTTTCGTAGTTTTTTTTTTCGTTTTCGTATTGATCTTGCCTCATAACTGGATTAAAAATATTGAATTTCAAAAAGCTGTTTCAAAACCGTACGCAACGTTCTGAATTTTCGATTCAATCTAGCAATTTTTTGGCGAGCTTTTTGAGGCGGAATTTTTTTTTTGAACGATTTTTTTTCCCCGTGCTTTAATATTAATAAAGTCTACGTTATATCTAGGGTGAAAGTAACATTTGATAGAAAATGCATGGAAAACAACTTTCTTCATTTCGATTTATAGCTTCTCCTTTCGTTTTTATGTAAGCGAAAAGGGCAGGCCGGAACAGGAAACGAAGCGAGCATGAAAAAATAAGCGTTCTTCACGAATTCCGTTTCACGAGAATGTTTTTTCTTCTCCAAGTAATTTTAAATATGGATGGGTGACCATCGTCAACCCTGTTTTTATCGGTGCTCGAAAAAAATTCGTCGAACCTAGCCAGAATGAATTTTGACCGATTAATTTTTTATTTCCGAAAAATTAATTAATTTTTTGATTATTCAAGATTTTTCACGTAGTCCGAAGTCTGTAAAAATTTAATGGTCTCGCATTCCAAAATCTGTTCGTGAAGTTCTATTCCAGGTGAAGATGGAGTGTGTTTTTTTTTCTTTTTCCTCAGTCAAACATCATCAGGCACCAGCGACGTAATTGGACGGTGAATTTTTCTGATTGACGTCAGTACATTTGTGTACTCATTTCATATATGTATGTATGCATATGTACACACATATATATGTATGCATGCTTACATAAAGGCTTGTATGTACTCTGTTCCACGTTTTTAACGATTCTGTTTTACGTCCGAGCTTTCCGAAAGGTTGCCCACTCCGTGCCGATGCGTTGCAAGTTGGCACTCCTCTCTGCATGGCATTTCACGTCTCATCCCTTCACTGATACTCTCTCGTAAATTCTGCTTTTTCCCTCTCTCTCTCTCTCTCTCTCTGTGTTGGCCTCTACCTTGTACAAGATTTTTTAAAGTGAATGAGACTCGAAAAAGTGAGCTTTGATTCGGCCAACATGTAACGATGAGTGAGGGAGAGTTCTCGTTTTCCTATTTTCAAGCCAAGTACGAGAGTAATTATTGAACTCGTTTTTCGCTAATTGAATAAATTTTAAGGAAGCATCGAAGCCGCCAAGGTAGTTTGATTCGATTAAAATTAACAAAACCATTGGGAACTTTTTTGCACAAAATTTTTAATCAAAAATAAAATATTCTTTCAAGATTAATAATGAATACATATTAAATTAATTTCTCATTTTTTAAACAATTGTTAAATAAAAAGTAAACAATACATTTTGCTTTATGTCTTGTTTTATGAACTTTATTATAATCTAATATTTTATCGACGCAAAATTACTCAATCACATAAAAACTTGGTGCTTAACAGTAATGATCACTTTCACAGAATTTAATACGAACATTCTTGAATGAATTTTCTGGGCTTCCTGAATTCTACATCGTGGTATAACTCTGATTACGCGTCAATTAATTGTAATCTATAGTCTCGTCGGAACTGTTTTAAATATTAAGCAACATTAACGGATTCGAAGAGATGCGCGAAGCCTCGAAACATTAACCTTTAAAAAAAGTTTCTTTTTGGGGGAAAATTTTCATTTGCTTAGTGGATATATTCCCAGAAGACTGCATCGTAGCTGTGTATAAAATTCGGAGGCTCGAGTTGTGAGCGAACTTATTCCTTCTCAGGCACAAAACGTCTCGCCAAAGCCCAAGGATAATGCCCAAGGGGCTGCAGTTAATATTAATAGGGTTCTAGCCCGCCTTCGTGTTTCCTCTTTGCCTCCTGTCGTCCTTTCTCTCTCTCACTCTCCCCCTTTCTCTCTTTTCCCTAACACGAGCTAGGCATCCGAATGCGCGTGTTTCTGCCTTATTTCCTACGACTAAACGTACTAAAGAATCGCCATGCATATTTCAGAGTCCAAGACTATGAGAGTTCGCATGAAGAACGAAGGGCTTCATATTTGCTGCCTTTTGCGTACGATTCCTCGATGGCCTGCTCGCATTTAGTCTTATCGGGACAGGAAACACTCGTACATGTGCAGTTAGCTTAATGACTGAACAGAATAGCATAAACATCGCTCCTGGTCTCTTTCTCAACCCTTTCGTAATGTAATTCGATTCTTTTCTCCGTTTCTTTTTTCAAAGATATCATCACTGGTAATTCTCAGTAACAAATTAATTGGACCTTTGAATGAAATTACCTCGATTTTTAACGTCTTATTTTTACTAAAAATTAGTGGGTCATTTTTTCCAATATTCAGAAGATAATCTAATTTCTTACTTCTTCAGGATTTTATTTAGAATTTCATTTTTTCGTATATTCGAAAACTGTTGCTAGAGGAAAACAAGAAATTTACTTTCAACACGTCAGATGAGCTAGTGATAATGCTTTTACGTATAATAGTTAATCCGATGAAGCGAATTTACGAAACTTCTGAGAGTGCAACCAGAGACACGGTGTGTTGAAAATACGATTGAAAAGTTAACTGTTCGTTTACTTGATGCAGTAATTAAAAGTATACAAACTCTCATGATATAAAAGATGTTACAAAACATTTAAAATGAGTAAAAAAAATTATGTTTTACAGTAAATGTTTGAGTGAATAAGCGCAGAGGCACTTTCGAATCGGATTTTGTTTAGAGCCCAAACTCGCCGGGAGTTGGCAACACAGAGCAACAATGGAGTCACGTGTTAAAGGTTCGCGTGTCGTGAGCATACGAGGAAAAGAAGAAAGAAGGGGGCGGGGATTGAAGCTCGTGTACGAATGTTTCTCGAAAGTTTCGCCAACCCCTGGAGGGCGTGAAAAGTTGAACGAAAAGCAGCGTTGCATACTGCATCTGATTGGCTCAATGTCAAAAGGTCGTACGCGAGGTCAGGCAAGACCGGGCTCTCGGAGCCCCTCGCATCTTTTTCCAAAGTATATTTGTAAACATACACATACATGTTTATGTTTTTTGCCTCGGTATTAAAATTTTATTAGGGCCGAGTATTCCGGTGGAGATACCGGGGGATGAATATGCCAGAGAGACGCCCAAGGGTGTAAAAAGTAAGAAGATGCGCTACTGTGTGCAACAACCATGCAGAATAGCAGAAAAGCATATGTCTAGCTCCGACGTTCTTTTCCTCATCCTCCTCCTTCTATCTCTTTTTCTCTTCGCTTCTCCTTTCGCCGGCCTCATTGCAAACGAATGCACCTTGTGGATCTTGCATGTTGCACTTTTAATGCGCCCCGTAGCCTGGAAAATTGGACGGAGCGCACTTTTGCATCCGTCACGCCACCTAAACCTCGGCATTTCGCCTCTTACCTTCGCTTCTATCCACCTAAATATTGTACGGATTATATTCTCTTTTTTCACATTTTTCCTATTTTTTCAAGATTTACCGCGAGTAAACATCGACCCGAATCCTTAAAAATACATATTTACCGTAACGACTTCATTTTTATGTATCAATTTTAACCATTCCAGATCCGTGTACACAAAATATATATGTACGTACAAAAATTGCCAATGTATTTTTAGATTCGCGCTTACTCGCTTTAACCTGCCTAAGCTTCTTAGATAATTTTTGGTGATACAAGAAATACAGTAACAGGCTGAGGCGCATTACGCAATACGACAGTGCATGGTGCAGAATAGTGTAGCGCAATGATTTCGTTTCCGAAAGACAAGCCTTTAAGTGGTTGGGAGGATGTGAGGGTATTAATGAAGGGATGCTTTTTTTCATTGGTACTTCAGAGTTAGTCCTTCGCAATGATTTCAGGAAGCAGGAGGAGGGTAGAGTGGCATGGAATTTGGATTCCTCACCTGTACTGTGACCTCTTGGCTTCTGTTCCTGTCTCTCGATTTTCTTGTCGCTCGGGGGTGGCCTCTCCGTCCTTTTTGTATTGTGAGGGTTGTAAGCCGCTGGCCAGACCGTCGTTAGCCTTTTGGGTGATTGGGTCGTGCTGTGCTGACGTCCTGGAAATATATATCAGGACCTCATCTACCAGAAGGTTTCAGGATTTCCGATGTTTTTTTTTTCTTTCAATCATCACTTAAAACAGCATTGAGATTCGTCTTTACTCTCTTTCCGTTATGAAAACCATGCACCATACTATTCCACACCATACGAAAATTTGCATTTTTCAATCAACTGCAGAATGAGTTTTCATTTTGATATCTTTGCCTGCTGCGCGCCCGTCGACACTTTAACGTGAATGGAAGAACGAAATCTTGAAGATTCTAGTTTCATGCTTATAACGATAAAAAGATTCTCCCCTAATTTAATAAAATTTACTATATTCTTAAATTCGATATGCTTTTAACGTGTAAGTCGTCTGGGAGCCAGTGAGCTCTTTAACACCGATTTAAGAGAGCGAACCAATCGATAAATTCCGCAGAACTACTCCGAAAGATTGGTTCTACTTGGTGGTAATTAATGGTTGTAGAGTTATGCGAAGATTGCTGGGGAGAGAGAGCGAGCGAGGAGAGGGAAAAGCCGGGGAGGATATAATAAGAGAATTTACGGTTGAACGCCCGAGGAATCGTTCGATCATGAATGCCGTAACTAGTGCCAGAAGGGCCGTATAACGATCTGACTCCGTTGGAAAGAGCGAGATGAGACGAGCTTCTACGAGCCACCAAACAGTAGAGGTCTCGCAAGCTGGCCAAGTTCAACGCTCACTTGTTGCTCGAGAATGACAAGACGGAGACGGAGCAAGATAGAGTGAGATGAAAGCCGGTAGATGGCGGTGGAACCAAAGTGGAACAAATTCGAGTTCAATGCGACGTAAATCTGAGCAGGGAAACCTCAGCGAGCGCTATTCTCATTCGCTTATTGAATCAAGCGTAAAAAATGTACGCACTTCTTGTATCATCGTTCTTCGTGCTTTATTCAAATTCGAAACAATTTTATCAACGCGAGCGCGTAATGGAACACGCTCGAAGGCTTTCGAGTTTCTTCTCAGAAGAATTTATTGGCCGTGAGAAGAAACGAAGTCTCGACTTCTCGGTACGAAGGGAGGAGCGCTTGCTCTTTCGAACTTCCATGCGCGTGTAGATCAACGCCGGAGAGTTTTCTCTTTGAAGAGCTATTTTAATATTCAAGTAAAAGCTGTTCGAGGGATGCAAGTCTAAAAAATCGTTCACGTTCTCGTCGAGGGATCGAAACTGACATCGTCGTTGAAGCAAATTTGGATCGAGGCACGGGATAAGATCGTCGAGAGGCCTTGGTCACTTGGGACGTTCTGGCACGTCGATCGCGACTTAACGCGATATAAAATTTTGAACGCACTCACACATAGGCGCACACCGTATATAGACTCCCGCTCGGTAATAACGCGTGACTAGGAGATTCCGGCTGTCAAGCTTTCGTGTGTTCGACTTCAGCGTCTTCAGCGAGCGTCCCCTGGGTTCTGACTACACTGTTTACACGCTAGATTGAAACTTTCAAAAGCGATAATTCTGTATTCACGGTCTCGGCGCAGTTTGGCTCCGTGTTCAACAGCCTTCCACACAGCGCCATATATGCTCACTTCCATAAGCATTATTCCTACACACACGTGCATGAGGAAACAAGTTTGTCGCTTCTTCTTCTTCTTCTTCTGATCTCTCATCTTATTTTTTTACCTCGTTCAACTTCTCTCTTTCCTTCCGTTTTTCTTCCCATCTATACTCTTTCCGATATATTTGTACCGGGTGGCTTACTATTTAATATTAATAAAAGAAGGGGCAGAATATGATTAAGATTCCGATGGTATTTGCTGATGTGAGAAGAAAATATAAGAAAAGCATGACTCTTGATAGATTTGTGCTCCCTACTTGGATTGACTCTTTGGTGTGACTATTTTTTACTTGAGTTCATGTGAATATATTGTGAAATGAATCGTTATAGGAAATTACTAATTTTTGTGACTATTTCTCGCACACTTTTTTTAATAAATCGTGTTGAATCTCTTTTGTATACTGTTTCATTGGATAAGATCGCGCGAATTTTAATGTTTTCATGTTGAAATTAATTTCGACTGAGCTCCAAAACGGGTCAACCATTTCGCCGTTGACCTGCAACTGGTTCCAAAAGTATCAGTATGCATTCCAAAGAGAAGTTTCACTACAAATTCCTTCAAGAATTTGATTTCTTCTTGGTTCCACATATAGTTCTGAGACACCCCATATACGTCTTTCTGATATCTCTCTCTATTTCCTTTTCTATACGGACAATGAAAAAGTTGTCACTCGTTTCTCGGAGCACGTACTCCGCTGCCACTATATATCCTCCTTGTTTTCAGCTTTTAAAGTTTCGCGAGTCTCTCACTGGCCTTTTATTATTATTTCCCCATTTTCCTCGTCTTCTTCCTCCTCGAGTTCGCTCTTTTTTATCAGCGCTCCTTTTATCTGACGCTCAGTAATTTCGTGTATCTCCTCGAGCGGAGATGTACACTTTATGCACTTTCCCCAAGTCCATGAAGTTGAAAAATGCCCGCATAGATGCATCAGGTACGCACAGCGACGAGAGGGCGGAATTCTGCTCTCTTCATAAGCCACTTAAGCTAGTTAAACCTTTAGCTTCGATTATGCTGAATAACGCAGAAGCGAGCTGGATAATTTATGTAAAATGAAAAATATCTCTTTTCTATTCCACATAAATTCTCATTAATCTTTTTATTGTGTTCTGATAAAACTCAGAAAAATTCATCGTTCGCCAAAAGAACGTTTGGAATTGACTATATTCATAATTGCCCCTCTTTACTAAATGCCTGATAAAACATTTCTGTGAGAAACGTTATTAGAATTACGGACCACGATTGATGTCGTAAAATGTTAAAATTGGTCTGGCTGAACATTTTTGTATCTGATTTTGCAAGTTCCCGCTTTAATATTAAGTATATATTGTACGAAAGAGAATTTTATTATTGTTATATACATGTATATTGTGATATTGGAGGGAAGCGCGTGTCGTGGCGGTAATAAGCCTCTCCGGTTCAGTGCAAGGGACCAAAGTTTGTCCGCAAACGCGGAAATATTAAAAAAGGTCAAAAGGTCCCGAGTTTCGTAAGCCAGAGGCAGGAGATAGAGCTTTCTGAGTCCAAAGCATATCGTATATATAAAAAGGGATAAAAGCGAGAGCTCTCGCAGCAAGGTTTCCGCTGGCCGAAAAAGGGATGGCGCGGTCGAAGTCACTAAAAAGTTTTCGAATAAAACTTTAAATACGAGCAGGAAACTTTGTTTTGCAACACACAGGGCCGCTGACTTGCCACGCGACTATATTCGCGCCGCTTACCCTTCGAAGCCTCGCGCGATTCACCGCTCGATGTGGCTGCCGTGGCTGAATATCGGCAGAAGGGCGAGAACCGCGTTGCACAAAATTCGGGAGAAAGGATAACCGAGCTTTTGAACAATATGACCCGTGGGACCAGTCTCTATGCTAACTCTGCGTGAATATATTATCCTATATACATCCTCGAGTTTCACGCACGAAGCTCAGGCAATCATACTCCGCTCATATTTCATTCCCAGCTCTTTTGTATCCTTCGTCTTTGCTCTCTTTTTACCTGCTTCTTCTCACGGACTGATGAGGTTTGTTTACAAGTTTCCAGAGTTTCTGGGCATGACATCACAAAAGACAAGGCTCTCTTGTATATCCTCGATCTTTTCATCTCTCGACCTCGCACGAGAACGTTTTGACCCCAAAATTTTCGCGTCTTCATCGTCTTGTTTCATTTAACGAAATATTCCAGACTTTGTCCTGCTCATTTTTTTTGTGTTGCGCTTAACCATGTGCTATAAATCAGGGATTATCTCTCGAGTTTCCGAGAAAATTCGAGGCTCGAAAAAAAATGTTTCATGGATTAACTTTTTTCTTCAACAATCTGATGGACACATAGCCCTTCAATATTGCAAAAAAGATTTCAACCAAAAAAAGGATTAAGGATTTTTTGTTTAATGTGTGTTCGCGTTTACAATAAGGAAAGTGTTAGTTTCCTCCTGGCGTAAGGATATTTTTTTGAAACCGGACATTTTTCAGTGCAATATTCTCTGGTGGTCGGTTTGAATTATTTAAGCGAGAGAAAACTTTGGATTATGGATCTTTTTCGGGTCGAAAAAAGGAAGCCCGAGTTTGGCTCCGTATGCACTTTAGCCGTTCGTTAAATTATGCCGAGGAAAGGGAAAAAGTTTTATCCGCACAGGGCATTTCTTGTATTTGCCTAGGAGAGTCACGAGTCACGAGTGGAGGTCCGTATTGCGTCAGGCCCGTCGAATATTCAGGCAAGGGATATCTAATCGTTGAAGTTGGTAGCTGGAGTAGATATTATATTTTAGGGCGTATACGTGACAGGGTACAAAGTTCTGTGGAAGTGCACTCTTAAGGCATTTGCACGTAGAGCTAATTTAGCATCGTCGGGCGCACTGGTAAGGCTGAGTAGGCGATAGAGCAAGTTGTGTACCCTGGAGTAGGCGAAACGTCGGATATCATTTGGGTGATAATTAATTAAGGCTTGCCAAGGATCGATGGGTATCCCATGAGGGCACTGACTCATTATTAAACACTGTACTCCCCGTGGAATAATTCGCCTACTCGTTCTGTATACAGCAAAGTATACATCGAGTGGGACAGTCCCGGTAACTGAGTACAGTCATTTTCATTTAACGAAAGCTGTTTGCAAATATTGTTAGAAGTTTAATTTTTGGAAAGCATAAATAAGATTGTTGAAGTAGATAGAAAGTAAGTGGAGTTTATTAACGCTCTAATGTAGACCATAATTTAAACGATTACACGAATTAAGACAATTTACTATTGGAAAGTTAATTCTAATATGCAATGAAGTTCAGTTGCTTCCATCTAATAGCTTTTGTTGAACAAACACCATAGTGACTGCTGCATTCAGGAAAGTCGCATCAACATCAAAAGTAATAATGAGAGTCACGAGTAGGATGTCATTTCCATGCGTTACATGAGTAAATGTTATTGATGGCTCCATTGATCGTGTAAGGGAATGCGACTTCTCATCAAAGAATCAACGATCCTTGCCCGGTACAGTCAACCTCATGCGAAAGCAACATCTTGGCAAGAATCATCAGGATTTCTGTTTTTAAGAAACTTCAATTAATTCTAAACGTGAAAAAATGAAAACAGGTAGGATGCGCGGATGTCTTAGCGTAGACTGTAGTATGAACGATCCTGCAGATGAAGACGATTTATTATTAGAGGGTTGACTGTACTTCCTAACGGAATATACTAGCAGATCTGCAATAAGCTTCGCACCGATGGGCGTTGCAACTGCAGAGCGATACACCTAGCGCGGCCCCAGCGCGACCGATTCATTTGGCTATAACATATAACGGCTTGACTGTTCAACCGGTACGAGCCAACTCTCCCGAGTTTCCTGTACGTGGAACCTTCCCAGCGTGTGAGATCGAAAATTACACCGCGCGGACTAGTTTCGGACGTGTCGGGTTCGCCGAATCGTGAACCTAACAATTTGCCGAGTTAGGAAATATGACGCAATACCGTGGATTGTATGTACATAAGATATACAGCAGTAAAGCTGCGCAAGACCAACTCCTCACGCTTATCACCCACGAGATAACTCAGAACAAACTTTCCATAAGACCCACCTGCTATCCCTTTAACCTCTGCTCCTTATTTTTTTAATTCACCTTCGTGTATTTTCGTCGTTTTCGTTCAAGTTTCTTGGTTAGTTCGAAGCTATTTCTTCCAGTATTGCCCAGAAAAGGTGCTTCTGTTCTGAAAACGTTTATCTCGGCTCTCTCAATGCAATGCAACGATTTAAGTAGCGTTTTCCAATCGACAGTTGCACAATAAAGAGGAGAGGCAACGAGAAGAGAAAATGAGACTGTGAAATAGTAGGAATCGATACGGAAAGTAAATTGGCTTCCCCGCAGTCATTCCCAGTGCAGATTCCTTACCAGATAACGACGTCGACAATGCCACCCACACAGACTTCAAAACAGAAATCCACCTTAGTACGTGAAATAGCAAGAGAAATAAAATAAAAGACGGGTGTTGGTACGTTTGCACAATGAAATGCACCGGCTCTTGGATTCACCGTATAAACTTGCCATCTGACAATCCGCTGAGTTTAGCTGGTAATTGAATTTTAAATGCACTTAATTAGGTCAGCCTGTTAAGCGAAGGGACGCTGTAAAGCCAGCAAAGCTAGTCAGATAGAGAGAGAAAGCTCTTCGTGTCTGCCGCAAGCGTTGTTCTACAATGAAAGTCTTCCGTACGCTATTGAGGTAAGAACAAGGATCAGAGAATTTCTCCTGTCTTGCCATTCGTAGCTGCCTGTAACAAAAATACAAGAACTTGGGTGCAGGATAACCAGAGTTGCCAGAGAATGAGATTACAAGTAGAGCAGACCATACCACGGGGATAAATCTCAAAGTCACGTGCGCTTCAACTCGTATGTGGCCGATTCAGTGAACCCGTGTATTGTGTCAGTTGGTCCCTCAGCTCTCCAAGTAAATATACAAGTTGCGTATATACGTATGCACAGCCGTAAGGACCTGTCGGTGTTTACCCTTAATTTCGCTGACTCCATGAAAGCAGCGAAGCCGAGTCTCTCTACGTGAATCTGCAGAGAACACTCGGTTAGAGGCTGTCTCCCTGAAGTGCTCAGATGAAATATTATCTTTGTACTTTGATCCCGAATCCCCAAAGAAAATATTTTCAACCCTGAATTTCTTCGGATGGAAACACGTTCAAGTGGAGTTGTCAAAGAAATGAGAATGATGAAATTTATCGTTTGTTTATTCAGATATTGGAATGACGCAAACAATTAAGACTTTTCCAAAATGTTCATATTTGTAATTTGATGTTGAAGAACTTGCGGAAAGACAGTAATGTAATACAAGTTTCTTATGGTAGATAGTTTCGACGACGAGGGGTATAAGAATCGTGCCAGCATCGTACAATCTATCTATAAAATTCGAAAGTAAGCACGTCGTCTCCGTAACGTCAGACGTAATCGCCCTCAACCTGTCCGTCTTTTTCTCAGCTTTCTCGATGCCGTTCTCTCGTGGAATTTTCCAACGGGACATGTGCTTGAAAGAATAATGAGCGAAGCGCAGCAAGAGGTATCGCAAGCAGAAGAAAGGTCGTAGAAATGGGTGAAAACTGAGCTCACGGCGTTATACCGTAGCAAAGAAGCAAGTCGAAAGGTACGTAACCAGGAGTGAGTCGCGCAAAATTGTAAGGCACAGAGCGACAGCTAACGTGGTAATGCCGGTGGCAAAAAGCTGCTTGGCGCGATAGTACGAAATTCTACTGGCACTGCTGTTGCAAGCGTCCTATATCCTGATTCCAGCTAGAGACTGTCTTGGCTGGTGTTAGTCCGTGGTGCAGTCGCGTTAATAATGCAGCGTATTAAGATTGGTTTCGCTGCTGGGATGGCAATGGCTCGGGGAATGGCTTACCTCCGTATCCTACCCCCGTTGACTACGTTGTATCCTCTCGGCGCATTCTCTCCGGTTTGTTTCCCTCTCGCTATACGCGATATACGAGGCTACTGAAACGCGAAAACCTTCGAGATCCGAGCTAAGAATTTCGGTCGAATTTATTCCCGTGTCGCAACTCTCTAACAGATAGTAAACATACGTGTACAGGTCACACACACTTTTCTGAATAACAAAATCGTAGAGCTATAGCCGTTTTGCAACCCGGCGTACTAGTCGTTCTGTAAGACGCGAAGTCTTTGGCTCGAGAACAATGCGAATGGCACGACAAAACTTTATTCCGGCGGAAGGGGATACGGGGTCGAGAGCATACCGAGAATTCCTGAAACGCCTTGCATTCCTATCTTGCTTAACTTATATATCCTGTATGCCGGGCATATCACCTCCGGAGAATCAATCGAAACGACAAATCCAGCTTTTTCTCCTTCATTCTTTATTTGTTCTGCACATGTCTAGTCGTCTTTATTATTGGGATCTTCATTGATTTAATTAATGAAAATGAGGTACCTTCCGCCTATCACTCAAAGTCGTGATCAAATTAAAAATTATTTACGGATTCTCGTAGTCGTGATTAAGTTAAGAATTATTTACGGATTTTTGTAGAAATCGTTTCGAGCTACTTTTATTTCTACCTTTAGGAAATTTAAGAAAGTACGCAATGGAATTCGTGACATCGACCAGGTCAGGGTTCAACTCGTAACCTCTTGATTTTATGACCCCTGCTTGTCAAACGTAACTGCTAGAGACTTCTTTGTGTCATTGACGAGAGCTCTGTGATATCTATGTATATTCTTCTGTTGTAATTTAGATGGTTTTAGCGATTAGGATCAGAGATTCCACATAATTGAGTACAAAGGGAAATTGATTCACCGCGAAACGAATTTCAATGGCCATCGTGTAGACTGACAAGTTTCGCACCACTGACTATATGCTTATTCGTAACTATTATGCAAATGTATTCTGCAATTATGTCATAAAAGGGGAACTGCTCTCTGCTCGCATTGATGATTGACAAGTGGTGACAGAAGCCTTTCAAAATGAGTTTGAATTATGGAAACTAGAATGAAGCTCACCTTCTTTGTTAGCGCTACTCTTGATCTCCGTGGCTCTCGGAGGTGCTGATGGTTTCGGCATTTCTGCAATCATTTTATCCACTTGATTTACAGTTTAGTACATTAGGAATTGCAAAACTAGTTTGAATATCTTTAGTTGAAATTTCATGAACAGAAAAAGGCAGTCCATCAGGGTATGAAGTATCACAAATTTTCATTGACAAAGAATTTCCATTTATATATGTTACATTAAGAAATCAATAATGTCGATCAGCACATATAACTTCAAGTTAACTCTTTAATATTTTCAATGATATAATTATCATCCAATAATATAATTGGATCTAATTATCTCAATAATATATTATTGCCATTGGGAATATTAAACAAGCAGCGAATGAATTTAAAGAGACTGCCATAACACAACTATCCTGAAATATTTTGATGTAGCATAAGGTATTTCAGAGTCAAAATTTAAGAAATTCTTACCGTATAGTCGAATAGACCCTTCGGTCTCACCAAGCGAATTTTTACTGATGCATTGATAGCTGCCGAAGTCACCGACCTCGAGATCCCTTATGGTCAAACGCATATGCGTTCTGAAACTATTCTCTTTAGTCTCGGTCGTATATTTCTCGTTCGACAGTACCATCGTTTTATTGAAGTTCCAATAACTGATCGCCCGTGGATGAGCCTCGGTGTGGCAGTCGATCGTGACATTCGTACCAGCTGGAGCTCCGACGAGTTGATTGGGTACCCAGATCATAGGCGAAACTTTAATGGATAACCAGTAAATTATTTATATATGCCTCGGGGACTATTTGGGTACTAGACATACAGCAAAAAGCATTTATTTATTCTCTTTGGAAGAACATAAATGGAGATACGTATCCAAATTTATGTACGATTATTAAAGTACGAATTGATCACTGTATTTAACAGATGATTTGAATTTTATCGTGCAGCTCGAACACGGATAAAAATGTGTATTCTCACTCCCATTATGGGTTGTATCCTACAGGGTGCCCTAACAGCTTTTGTTGGACATATTACGGCCATTTCCAATTTTTTATTTTCAGTATAATGTGATTTCTCGTGAAATGAATGAACCTCCCTCGTTGTGCAAAAAATATGTGACTTTACTAACATGGACAGCAGATCGCAATCTCGGAGATGAAATATGAGAAGTGATAATGGTCGAAAGGAGGAAAGTTAGGAATGGTGGAATGTTCAAGGGTTAAAGAGGGCAATCCACGGTTTTGTCAGGGGTTCTGTGAAAGTATGCGTTAATTACGGGTCATCGTGGAAATCCACAGATTTCGTTGAAAGCTGCGCTCCCGGCTGGTTTGTTTGAAATACCAGCCGAGGTAAATCGCGGTGGGCTGGAGAGAAGAACCCCAGAGGCTAGCAGCGTGGAGATGTTACCGAGTGAAACATCCAACCCTTGAACACGACTGTCACCGATCCGCGCTTTTGGTACACGTTACTCACATTCATCGGCGCATAACTCAATCCCCCGTTGAACGAATAGCCGGTTCGGAAAGAATTCCGTCACCAGAAACATTTCTCTGCGAAATGTTTCCGAGCAGCCACCAACAAATGGACCGATTCAAAGTTTTCAACAGTCAACGCATCCTCGAGTATGTGCGGAATGGTAAGCCAGATACTAGCACTCTGAGCAAACATGTTTTAGGGTTGACATTTTTAAAGAAGAAATGTTTATAGGAAGGGTGAATAGGAACATTGTATGGTACATGCAGCAACTTTAAGTTGGAAAATTTAATAAAGCATTTAAAACATTTTTTAAATAAAGTAAATGGTTTTAGTATTAACAGTAGTTTTTACAAGAATAAGAAGATAAGTGGTGGTGTCATTAACAATTGTACTCATAGTAAGGGTAAATTCTTTAAGATCTCCCAAAACGTACTCAAAACCAAATTAAGTCCTCTGTGTTCTCACTTAAGAAAATTTCTTCCCCGAAATTCGAGCATCCCGGAAGTTAATCTTGGATCTTGAGACATCAAGAATCTGGGAAAAGCGCCTCGTGAATGTGGATAGTCTATTTTCGCCCATTCGGAGGACAATAGCCTCTTCGATCGTGCGTTTGCAAAGCGACTCCACAGCCTAAGCTCTCGTCTGGTAGATGACAGCAGTCAGAGATGTGTGTAATATGGAAGAGATACATCAGCTCCGTATATACGCGCTTCTGTTTACATGTCAGAGGGATCCTCTGATACCGCCTTTTGAATATTTAGAGGGAAAGAGTACGACATATTTTATTCAAACGAGGTAGTCGGGGTTCGTGGGTGGAGCAGTTTTGCTCGAAAGATTTGGGCCGCCACTTTTCTGCGATTTTCTCTTCCACGAACGCGCAAATAGACTCATCCGGACAGTATAAGAGTTGTACTGTTTTAAGATTTTCTACGTGTACGTAATTATATTTATAATTACATTATATGATTTTTTAAAAATTTTCGACGAAACCATGAATATGGAACTTTTGGACCGTGAAAATGTGTAGAATGCTGTATGCATTTTTATTAGCTGCCGCTCGTGCCAGTTGAGCACAAATGCAGCGAGTGACGGGGACGAATGAAGCGCATAAAGGGAAAAAATGACCAGTAACGCAACGGGGACTTTGGCGTGGCTTTGGTATTTCCCCGGGGCCTTGGTTCTCCGCTTTTGAGTTTTTTACTCCTTTTTGTCGCACTGGGCACGATTTTCACAACAAAAAATGTACCCTTTTCCATCATCTTTCATTTTCTGTCGCCCCTTGTGTATTTACGCTGAAGAGAAATACAAAATCAGCAATAAAATTTCAACAACTACGTTGACGTTGTTTTTCCCTCCGGACTTTTTATCGATGTTTTTTTCTCTTCGACGTGTACGGTAAGTGCGCTATTCCACCGAGTTTTCAACTATACTGGCATGAAGTACATTATATACATATTGGGAAATAAGCTAACAGGGAAGTGGAACAATGTGTGTTTGCGCTTTAAGACGTTTGGGAAATTAGAACATGAGAGGTGCACAAATATACTTTCAAATTGATCGAGTAAAATGTTTAAGACTCTGAGACCTCAGGAAAATTTAATATACATATTTGACTCACATAGAGGTAGATACTTTTTTATTTGTTAATCCAATTAGGGAACGTACTCGATCAGAAATTTCACCCGATAGAATTTATTTTTATAATCAAACGGTCAAGTGTCCTCATGTGTTTCGTATATTTTTTATAATTTCGCGAAAAAAATCAAATCTACGAGCCAAGCCACAAGCATTTCATTCAAATTACATAGATATTCGATTTATACTCACATTCGACGTCGACCGTGATTCTTTTGCTGACCGTAGGTGGAACTCCATTTTTAGCGATGCATAGATAAGCACCCATCTCGTTTCTCGTAATTTTCGTTAGATTTAATTGTTCCCCTTCGTACTTTTCCGCTGCAATAAGAAAAATAAAAAATATTACCAATATATTATAGTTTTTATCCTTGGAATTCCGCGAATATCATTTTAGAGCCATTGGAGCAATATTTAGTGATGCATGACAAGGTGAGTGAGAAGAATAAATAATTGGAGATTTCGCTTTCGGGATAATCCATCGCGGAACGGTTATCGAATTATCATCAATTTGAGTTTCTCGCTCGCGCTAACTAATTGGAGTTTCTCTTGCATAGCCGAGGCTGCGCCAGGTAACTTCGGATGACTGAATTGCAATCCTCTTCTGTTGATTCCTGCACGTATCTGACGCTCATTGATGCTTCTATCGCGTCCTCTAGTCTACTGAATTTTCCTCTACAATTCAACGGATTGACATCAACTTTCGCCTCAACGATCATTCTCGTCATTACTTCGATCTGTACCTGTACATATTTTAGTTAACTCTCAAGTTACACACCGACGGAGAAATTTCAGAGGAAACGTGCCATCAATGCTTGTACCATTTTCGTTATTGCTATTAGGCTGGCTATTGATTAACCATGGTTTTTGAAATTTCTAACGAGCATACCTGAATCTGATACCTGAGCTTCATCAAGGAGCATATGTCAAACAAAAATCAGGCAACTTTCATTTAATGTAAATCTTTACAGAAGAAATTTCTTTGGTGCTCAACGATAATTATCAGGATTCAAATACTGTAGACTGTAGATGTATAATGCTGATCTTCATGCCTACCTAAGAAAAGATCTTTCATCGAGGTATGGATTACGGCGAACCATTACACGTACACATCTCACTCATTGACTCCTACAAATAGTTTCTCAGTCTCACCTCAATTTCGAAAAGAGTTAACTATATTTAAGAGCAAGAAGCTTTTATTTTCTCAACAAGAAAAAAGCTTTCAAAATTCGTGTAATAAAATAATGGGACTGTACACTGGTAGAAAGTTTTTACGCCGTCAGCTGGCTCGATAATATCAGTGATTTCTGGCCTAACACCTCTCTCGATATCGAGTTATCGAAGTTCGATGTACTTTCATTCGTTGCTCTCTCTCTCGCTCTCTGTCTACTTCTCATATCGTATGATTGAACGCCAATGGGAACGAGGTAACGGATTTCGGCGCATGGGTTAACTTTTAACGAGTGGCAAGTTTGTTAGCAACGTATTATGGACTGTACGAGTTTTACCGTCAGAACCAGAACTGGAAAGAGATGTTGGATATAGACTCTCTAAGATCTGTCACGTGTATACTTGCACACGTAAATATATATGTATTTAGTTATATAACTTGCTAGTGTCATCGGTATGGTACAAGAATCTTTGAGTTCGAGTCTTTTTATGACTCGGGTGAGACGCTCTGAGAGTTTTGACGCTTGTTAGAGAATCTTAGTTCTGTTAATGGATAAAAGAGCAACGCTGTCTTTTCGGTCCCTCATTATAACTGTGAATGGAAAAATGTTTTGAAAGTAAAGAATTTATGTAATGTCGTCATATCGCTGGAATTATTGGTGTAAGTTGCTTTCGTTACACTTTTCTCATTGTCAGATATTTTTCTAAGTTCAGAAAATTTTCAACGTCTTATCCTTGCATACGCTTACTCCAATATGTATTTTTTATAAACTTTACACTTTATACGTGTGGATGTACGTAGTTTAGTCATTGTGTACGTTTAGTTAAGGCAGACTCCGAAGAAGCCCCTCGGGTACTTCTCTTCGAGTACGATTTCTCGAGTGGAGCATTTCTCCTGGGAAGATTTATCTCCCTGGATTCTGCTTTCTCTCCTCTTTCTCATCCGCAGCCCGCAGAAAGGAAAGAGCTGTCAGCGATGTTGTCAAGTTAAAACTTCTATTCTATCGATCGAACGCTTAGAAACTTCGAACTTTCACGGATGAAACTTAGTAATCATATACAGTAGTTCAGCAATGTCTGACTATTTTTGGGTCGCACTACTCGGCTTGGGAAGATGTAAAAATGTGCAATAAAAAGAACCAGGAAATCGATTCTTTCACTTTTTCACCATCCATTTTCATTACCTCGGAGAAATCTACTATAGAACCGTACGTCAATATTTTTTCGCCAATTTGTCAAGTGCGACACATTTTTTAAATAATTGATATATGGAATCGAATCGTGGCTTCGTAATATCATAAAAAGAATAACAAAAATGTCGATTACACAAACATTTTGAACGTTCAATTCTATAATTTTGGTTACATATTTTATATTCATAATGAAATATGATAAACTACTAAAAACTTCTGAATGTCTAATGACTGATTGTATCGTGTTTGTACCTAGATATTCTGTTCATACACTTCGTAATCCACTTATTACATATTTCATTTTAACCACTGCCCAAAGAACCGGATAGGAAACTGCTAGTTAAACAATAGACACAATTGTGTGAGACTGTTCACGAAGGTTGAATCTTCTCGGCCACGATAATTCATAGATGACGCAAACCATCCGTTAAACGCAAGCCACATATTGTGCGTACGCGTCATGTGTATTTGTGTTGAGTGGGGAAGGACATCAGAGTTGACCAAGCTTCGTATACGTTTACCTGGTGGCTCACAGGCTGGCATGGCCAGCGGTTTGTCTCACCATCCGAGGGAAATTAGCGCTTCCTCGTCCTCTCTTTGTCTCCCTTTACGCAAGGATTTGCCTCGACCCGAGTCGCGGGCTGTCAAGACCATCTGCATTTCTGAGATTGACGTCTCTCTCTGTCCCGCTCTCTCTTGCTTTCTCTTCCACAAAGCGGCATCGGACGTTTGTCATTAGTAATCTACCAACCATTACCGCAACTATAAACCGTATGTCCCCTGGAATCCACGCTAGTCCTGGTCGCAAAATCTCTTACTCGATTAAGACATCATTGTTAGAACCGTATTTAATATAAAATATCTTTCCTTTGTCACTGCTTCCTTTATCCTGTCCTTTTTTGCCCATTTGTTTCCTGATGTATTATTCGCATCTTCAATCCCCTTCAATTTTGATCGTCCGCGATCATTCGCTGATTTGATTTCGATTGGTTGAATCAAATTCAACGTAAAATACATTTTCTCATGTCTACTTCCTGTGTCGTACTAGTTTTTGGCCTATATGGCTACTGTTTCATTTACATAGTCCATTCCCTTCCGTTTCTGTTTTCTGTGATCATTCGCACATTTTACGAAAAGCAAAAAATAAATAATAGAATTTCGTTCTGGAGTCTCTGATTCTGTGCTGGATTCACGTTTCGTCAAGTTGGAAAAGCGAGGAGAAAGGTACGGGAACGGGTGTGTATTTTATCACGTTCCGCGCGTGATGCGGAATGTCACGAGAGTGAGGTACGTCGCACGTGGAAAGTGCAGCTATATTTTATTTACGTACTCATATGCGAGGGTATGTGCACCGAGCTGAGGGGCTCGACCGCATCGCGCGAGAGCTCGGTTAACTTTTAATCCCTCGTTTCCGGCAACACCGCGTACGTGACGGGACGTAATGTGGACCGAGAGCTCGCACACGCTCCAAGCTACCAAAGTACTTGAGAAAGACAAAGAGAGAAAGAGATACATATGTACATAGATACGTATGTACATAGATAGATATGTATAACATAGTAAAAGGGTAAGAGAGAGAGAGAAACATGACAAAGTAAGAAAAGAGAAAGAGACCAAACGCTGTCCATAGTCTACACATTTCAACTTGCCGTGTGAACATTGCTGTTTATATTAAACTTTGTGCACGTGTATATTCACTGGCCATTTCGAAAGCTTCGTCCAATCTATCGGGAATACATGAAGTGACTGTGAATTTTCAAATAGCGCCAGGTCACTTTGATACGTAAGGTTAAAGCAAAGTAATCGGGTCTCGTTAAATATCAGAGCCGAATAAAAATGTCAAAGGGCTGGGTAGTACGCAGTATAAACAAAACGTTGAGCTGTTTTGAGTATTCCGGTTACCAAGGTTTTTTTCTCACTCACCACAGATTTCGATGCTAATTGATTCTGTAGGAGTTAATTTGTTTTATCCCAAGTATAATTACATGTTACGTGATTATTTTTTTACGACGCATGTAACGATTTTTCACTTCATAAGAATTGCGGTTGAATGAATAAAATTGTAGTACATTCCAGACCACGGTTTTCTTTTTCGAGCTTTCATCCAGAGTTAAAAAAATGGTAAAAAGAAGGGAGATAATTTACACGATTCGCAATCCCTATAAGGATTGATTAATTAGCTCTAATCCAGAGTCTCGCTGGCCGGGTGGGAAATGCGCGTACATAATGCAAAAATAAAATACAATACATATGTATGTATCTTCGTACATATTATTAGCATTAAATCCCGGGCTTTAAAAGCCTCGAGCGCGAGAATGGCGCGCTGCGGTAAATGATCTTCCATTGCGCGCCGTTGCTCGTAGAAAGCCAAAAATGTAATTTCCAGGCTACCACTAAATATGTAATTAGTACTCGTCTGGATGGGGTGGCGCTCGCCTGAGCGGGCATTCGGGAGATAGGCGAAACAGGACAGCCAAGATATGGGATGGGAATTGTGTGCTCTTCTAACGTCCGATGTACAGGATGTCGCAGGAATTGTTGTCAATAGCGATTATCCGCGAGATTATTGGCGGACACAAAATTTAAAAAAAGTCAAAAAAATGCTAAAAACTCATTCTTATTTTACATCCAAGGACAAAATTGTCTATTTCTAAATTCAAAATCATTTCAAAGATGGGAAAATTTGATAATTTTGAATCCTTTGTTTTTTTTTGAAAATGTCTTCTGGTAAACTTTCTAGATGGTAGATAAAATCGATACCATTATTAAAATTTTTCATTATTATTTACTTTTACATTATTATTATTTACATTATTATTATTTACAATATTACCCATTTCATTATTACCCATTCGCCAAATAAATCTCGTTTTTTAGGATGTTGCACTAAAGTTATTTTTCAATTATAATTCAAATATTTACGAGGAATCTTTTCATTTGAGACTTTCAATCATCGTAAACTATCATTGATATTTTTCTGTTGATATTTGCTTACATTTTCAACCTTTGGATTTATTTCAAACAGAAAATTAAAATAATTTTTATGGATTTTGAAAAGTTCAGAGTAACCTCACGCAACGGCTAGATTTCTGGTGAAATACCGAGATTTTTTCCAAACTTTTATATTCCTTATTTTTCGTCGTTGATTTTCAGGGTTTTCTTTTTGGTCTAAATCTTGCAAGAGGTGGAAAAGCTTGGTCTATAAAGGGTGAACATCGTCCGCATATGCGAGGAAAGAGCGACGCGAATTCTTGTTCCCTGGTCGCGTTATGGCGTGTTTCTCCTTGCATATTTGACCGTGTAGAGCGTGTATGCGCATAATTTTCCAACCAACGGTGTCTCCGTCCCGCCTCCACGAATTTCAGACTCACCGAGAGAGAAAGAGAGAGGAAAAGGGAAAAAGATGCGACGTGTCCAGGAGAGCTGGAGTTGATTAATCTCTACAATATTAAAGGGCGAGAAAACGTAAAGTGGGCTCCCAGGAAAATAGCTTCATAGACGCGAATTTTACGAGCCGGACGATGACAAGCAAGAAACAAATCGCGACGGGAGCGACGAAAATATCCTGGGAAAATATCTCCCTAGAAAATATCTTATTAGTCCTACCCTCGTCACTTTTATTCATTAATCTGTTCTCCGCGTCATTAAAATTGTACCATTCTCTGTAGCGTTTCAACCACAATTTATTTTTCAACCTGAAAAGGTCAGTGGTCGGTCTATGAAAGTTACACGACCTAATCAACAACTCTTGAGATAACGATAAATAATAACGTTATCTTAATAAAATTTTTTTAATTGATTATGACCTGTGTCATTTGGTTATGACTTTTTGGTAAGATATTTGAAAAATTTTTTGTATACGTGTATATTTTTCAATTCTAGTTCATGTGAGTGTGCAGAATTTATATACACATTGGAAACGAAGGAAAAGAAAACAAAAATCTCACCTTTGGTGCGTCTATCGACCGCTATACTCTGTCCATCCTCGCGGCGCCATGTGAGGTTCGGTTTCGGATATCCATCCGCTTTGCAGGTGAGCGTGATGTTCTGATGTTCTCTGACTGCTACGGTGCTCTCGGTCGACAGGGCGTCCAATATGTTCGGAGGCACTGCATCATTCATCGGAATTGGAATATCGAACGGTTTATAACGACTGTATGTTACATTTGCATACATTTATTTCCTATTGCATACACATGAAACTTTTTTCATTTACTCTGAGCATTCCATAACTTGATAAAAAAATGAAATAAATGTAGAACGAAAAATCAAATTTTTTCAATTAAGAGGTAGATCTATTATTACAAAGTGTTCGAATTGCATAAAAATTTCGTTCTATATGCCCGTATATTTATAATTAGTAAAATTTCATCTCAGAGTCTTAAATTTGGAGCAGAAAACGTTTTTTTATGAATAATTAATAAGAAAGTTAATATGGAAATTTTAAATTCGTACAAATAATAAATGCCTTTACATCGAAATACATATTTCAATTTCTTTTAATAGACAAGATGATTTAATTAATAATTTTAAATAAATATTACGAGAAAATTGCCTCGTCTATAAATTAATCATTTTCCCCGATGTAGGTATATTGTATAATATTTCTAGGGACATAGATTCACTATACATAAGGCATGTGGATATTTTACATGAGATAGAACGTACCTACAACTTGCAAGTAGCCAACCTGGCTTATCATAGGATCGGTATTAACTTGACACATGTAGTAACCTCTGTCGTTCTGCTCGACGCTTTTTATAACCAACAGCCATGTTTTCTGTTTATCGTGAGCCACGGAAAATCTCGGTATCTTCACGACAACGTGTGTGTGCACCGTTAGCAGCATTTGTCGACCGACGTGCAGCCAAGCGACCTGAAACAGAAACGATTTTTAAACGTTAAAAGGACATATTACAAAACTTCGTATAAAACTTCATAATTCGTTTTAAATTAAATTTGACACGAAGAGCTCAATTAATCTTTCATTAATTTATTTCAATTAAAGTTCGATCAATTGACGATTTCGTCTGTAAACTGAAACGTCTTAAATTTAATTTTCGAGTCGATATTAATAAAACCAAAATGGTTTCGACTGGAAATTTCTTGATTGCCAGAGGAAAAAATCCACATAAAAGAGTCAGTTAATCGATTTCTCTACTTAAGAAATTCTTTGCCCATCGGTGACTGTTATATCTTCAAAAATGTTACTGAAGGAAATTCTCTTCTTTCTCCTCGACGTTGATAAAAATCTTAGTGGATCAACGTCTCTTTCATGCTGTAAAAGTTCATCGAAGTGTTCATATCCGCTATTAGTCCACAGATTCAGCTATAAGATATTATCAGATCTATTTTTGAAACTGTTCGAAATATAAAATTGAAATGTCCGGTCACAGTCTCTGTACACATAATTTATTGTATCCTACATACGATGAGTAATTTTTTCGCATATTGAATTTGAGATCTGCACAGTCCAGGCAGTTATTCTCAGACAGCCTTCATTGTTTACCGGATCGCTGACGTTGAAAATTTTTTCTCATTGTCCGTTATAATGCACCTACGTGAGTAATGAAATTTAATCAGCCGGTTAAAGCCTTAATCCTCTCTGTACATCAGATCCCGCGAGATACGACACACACAATAGAAAATCGCTGGCATTAACACAATCCTGTAGGGATCAGAAGAGAACAAACGAACGAACGAAATACCACCGAACTATGCGCCGTTTTTTCATTCCAGAACAAAATGCACCGGAAACTGGGCCCAATTACGTTTTCGCTTATCCTGACATTACATTTCCATGAATTCAAGCTTCATTACTCGCAGGAAAATAAATATTTTTTTCTTCATCGGGTGTCATAAACTTTCGAAATAATTTTCAGCATCCCCATTGCCTTTGTTCAAAATCAATTAACGTGACATAAATTATAAGAAGGAGCATCGTTCGTTTTAAAATAATTTTCCACACTCTCGTTTTCCTTCCGTTCTGAATTAATGCGACACGAATTATGAGAGGAGGGCGAATATTGGGAGTCGGGAAGACACTGAAAAACGCGACAAAGGAGAAGTAATGGGGCTTGGACGGAATTGCAATAGAATTACGGGTGAAGGAAATTAGAAAGGCCAACGTCTTCATTAGGAGACGCAAGTACAGAAACGAAGTTGCGTGTGCAGGGAAAATCGCTCTCGTATACGGAGATTGAAGACAGAAGGAAGAACCCGAGTTGCTGTCGATCTTCGTAACCCTGCATCCGTTTTTCCTCTACAAGGTGTCCCAGAATTCAATAACTAAACCAAAATAAAATTACTCTACATTGAATTTTGTAGCGCCGAGTCCTAAAGAACTTTCTCTTATTAATTTTGTCATTTATTAGATTGATTCATCAAAGCAGTCTGTAAATCGATCATCAGACAAAAAATCAAATCTTCAATGAACCATTAATCCTTAAATTGTATAAAGACACGTTTCAACGCACCAGCTCCGCATTATCATCATCACAATCCTATTCGACATAAAATTTTCTGATAAGAACTCGAATCTTGCTGATATATAACTCCGAAGGATTAGCTCGTAACGAAAAACTGCAGAAATTTCTATTCTCGAATCTTATCAGGTTTCATTGAGTTCGTTATCGATACGCACTTTTCGAACGCCCGGTACATCCAGCCCTCGAGAAGCAACTTCTCAGGGAGGTTAACCCGAGAATTTCTGCGAAAGTGCACAAGCTTTGTCGCGGAATAAGCTTAGTTAAGGGAGAAGTTAGTTCGTCGGAGCGTAAAATACCGGTGTAATAACGTTTGTCAGTAGTGGAGGGTGCTGATGGTGCGCGTTCCAACATCCTTGCATCCCCTCCTCCCGTAAATCTCCGCTGGAAGACGGAAATACTGACGCTACCGTTCGTTGAGCATCGGTTCACCAGCTACTCTTCATACAAAAGCTATGCGCCCTCGAACTAAGAAACTTCCAGTCTCGTCATTTTGTAAATTATCTCGATCTTCTTATGAAATATCCAAAGTTCCCGTTTTTTCGTCCATTCCCTCGGCACTCCAAGTTTCTCGTTTGTGGCACTAAAACGGACGAGAGATTGTCAACGTTTGTCGTACGGTTGGCGCTGCAATCTCATTAAAATGAAATATTACAGCTTAAAAGGGTTGTAGTTATTTTTTAGGAGTTTCTTCGGAGGATGAAGGAATTCAGATTTGTGCTCTTGACGACTTATGGTTAAGGGAAAACTGCAGAAAACTTGTGCCGATGCATTCTGTGATGTCTTGCGATAAAGTTGTTAAACCTCGAAAAACCCAGAAAACAATCATCTCCCGCTCAGCTTCGACCGATTAGTTGATGCGAGTTAAGCGATGACTCATCCAATTATTAGCCGCGCCTAACATCTCTCAACTTGTGGAACCGCCGAAATTCAACATATCAACTATATGGGTCTATGACTGTCGGTATTTTTTTTATTTACTAGCAGTTGTAGTGGCTCGGACGCTTGGCGTCCTCGCTGTGATTATTGATTAAAAATTTATTGTATAACTACCACAGACCCACTGAAACATTACTTTAATATCGATTCTTTAAAACGAAATGTCAATGTGCGATACGAAGTTTGTCATGAAAACATCTGACAGCAGAACTTTCAATCCGAACATCACTTTTTTTGAAATTTTCATACAAAAATAATGTTCAAATTTTTTAATTTTCCAATGGATTTTTTACAAATTTTCTTACATAAAAACCTTCTAGAGATAATTACGAACGAAACAAAAAAAATTTATCCAGATCGGTCCAGGCGTTCGGAAGTGATGAGGTTACATACATGCGGCAATTCATTTTTATATACATATATATAGATATATTTACTTTATACATCATTCATTACTGTACGTTATTTACAAACTGTATGCCTTTCGGTTTTTTACAGATCCCAGTTGCATATTATTGCTCTAATTTTATTTTATTCGTTTCTTTTTTCTTCAATCATCCATTACGTTTGCAGTCGATCGCATAATGTCTTTTGGCAGATTCTCACGGAGCCGTGGTAACATAACATAATCAAAATCAAACTTGTCAAGAAAATAGTTTTGCAAGTCATACCACTCAATATCTTCATCGTAACTAACGATAACTTTTATGATTGACGACATATTTAATTTGACGAAAACCTTGTTCTGAGCGAGATCACCAAATTGCATTAATGCAGTCGAATTATCATTGAGTTTCAAAAGATTATTGAATATCTTTGTGTCATATTCATCTCCGCTCACTCTTTCTGCCCAATTTTCGATCGTTGAATTTCCATCAGCTGACAAGATTTTTCCAATTTGAATCGCATACTGCGGTGAAAAATATTTTTTCTCTCTTTCGTCCATTTTATTCATTTCGGGAATCGATCCGAATCGTACTAATAGGTTTGTTTCAACGTCGGAAAAACTGCATTTATCATACACGAAAACCTGGAAAAAAGTACACAGCAGTGAAATAAAATATTGGTCTTAGCTATTGATTTCGAAATATTAATTATTGAAATTTTCGTAAACTGGCAATATAATAAGTAAGTCCTTTACTTATTTTATTATATTAGTAAAATAAGTTACATTTTTGCCTCTTCAAACTTTATTCGTGGTGTAGTTTATAAACATTTTTACCGGACTTCAAAAAATATTAACGGAGTGTACTTACTTGATACAAAATACCTCCTACAGAATATGATCTTATGAAATGTGTTCCATATTTATTAATGAAAGCATGATAGGAAGATTCGCTTGATTCAATGCTCATGTAGTTTTTTAGATCTGACTTGGCCTCGTGACCAAACTTAATATCAGAAAGTGGTGCATCCATTGAAAGACTGGATTGAATTACGGACGTCTTGAGGAGAATATATGAATAATCATATGTAGCGTACTCTTTCGGGATACCAAATTTTGCGGCTATGGTTTCTTGAGTCCAACCCACAGAAAACAATTGAGAACTGTCAGTTCCTTCCACTTTGATGTCCCGGAAGAAAGCTGTCAGAAAATCATCCAAATCGTGACAGATATCAATGCTGTTTATGGTTGATCGCGTGGTATTAGTAGAAGTTTTCAAAGACCAGTCTAGAGCCTTTGCTGTTCCAGCTGCCCATTGCGTGCTAGGAACATCCTCGTTCCGTATCACTGCGATGTTGTGATCGTTAAATTGATCTCGATCCAGTACATTTATCGAGTTGCCTGCACCAAATCCATACTCAAATGTCGACCAAGTTATGCCAATATGACAAAACAGCGCGAACAGAAGTTTGATCCACATCTTGATGTTTCAAATTGCTACATTGAATTTCTTATACTTTGAATGCCGCACCAATTAGATCAATTATATATTTTTACTTTTACCTGGTGATACGAACTACAAACTCCAAAGACAATGTTTCAAAAGAGTGAAGGTTTATTTCTGGATGAACGACTTTTATACTGACGATTCTACAATTATTTTGATGCTTTTTGATTACAAAATATGGTCGTAGAACTTTGTTTACTCCCATGTGATTAGTCTGTTAGACCTCGCCTGAGAATTTATCACGTTCATTGGTTGAAATAATTCAGTCTTAAACACTTGTTGAACTATTTATTTATTTTTAGGTATTTTGAAACAGAATTTCTTGGTGAGTTGAAACAGAATTCCGGTGAAGTTCATTTTAATTTTAAATGAAATTATTGTTTTTCTCATGCATGCTTATGGTAATTATCGTAAGCATCACAAAAACATGTATGAAAATTAGAATTTTTGAAATTATATATGCAAACATGTTTTTCGTAACTAATGTAAATGTTAATATAATTATTTATAAACGTGAAATATAACAGGAAGAAGTTTATTTGAATTTTGTAAATGTGTGATTGAAACCCGATTTTCGGGGGAGGACGAATCCTCCACAAGTTACGGCTCATGCACAACTTCCTGCCGTTCAACGGCAATATACCGTAATCAATGTGTAGCCGACTCAAAGTCAGTGAGACCGACTATTCTTGTGTATGCTTGCAATGAGAAAAAGAGAGACAGAATCAAACGAGTACCGACGTACGAAAATTGCCACGTTTCATCAATGCGAATGAACCAGACAGAGAGGAAGCGACGAGTATCGGCGTCTGTGATCACGCGAAAAGAAGAACAGAAAGAGGGTCACGGAAGCTTTAAACTTACAAGTCTACAGTAGTCGTAACCTAAACATTGTTTCATAAACACACGACGTTATGCGGCATAGAAAATTTCCACTTAAAAAATTCAGATTTGTGGCTCTTGACGGTCGAAGGGGACGATCGAGAGTCGAGTTTGTTAGGTCTCGTTGTATACGTATGATCGCGAAAAGTAAAAGAGAACGGGATGTTGCGGAAAGATAGAAGTTTGTACGAGCGGGGGGTGGGCGCGAGTAGGTGCCTCTGGGCATTCCCGAACCGATTGAAATCCCTGGCAACGTTTCAAAAGCGAGCTTAACCGTTGCTTTGCCACTTATAGCCGGAACCCATATCTTCCAGCATGCGCTTGAGTCGCCGTGCGAGTTTTCGTCTCGTCTCGGCTGCTCTCACCATTCCGTGCTCCACGAGTTCGGTAGCCGCGTGCGAATTAGTACCGTGACGCTGAGCCTTACTTTTCGACGCATTATTCTACTCACTTCCGTCCGCTACAAGTGCGGGCACGCAATTATTGTGCCAACGGCTGCACAAGGTGCACCCTTCGATTTAAACGACAATTTCACCCAATAAAAATATCATTTCAAAAGTTTTTTTAGGAGCATTTGTTTAGCTTTGTTGTAAAAAGAATGCTTAAGAAATTTTTCTCTTTTTCTCAGAGACGAACGAGAAAAATTAAACTAGAAAAGAGTGTTTAATTGAGCAAATGATTTACTCGGACAATATCAATATTTTTTAAAATAACTAATTAAATATTTCCGTGTCAAATATGTGATATGTGTGTGTGTCGCGGAAATCGAGGAAGGAGAGGGACTCCCAATAATCAATGAGTCAGTCCTCTTGGAGCCCTCTAAGAGATCGGACCGTTCAAATAAAGCGTCAACGAAGAACAATATTAAATAAAGATAAGTACGCCTCAAATTGTCTTGTCATTTTACCTGATACTCTTCCGCTATTCAACATAAAAAAGAATAAAAAGGATTTTCATTCAAAAGTTGTTATAAATAAAAAGTAAAATATTACAAATATAATTTGTTTATTAAAAAAAAATATAATTTAGCGTTCAAATCGTTTGTCATGAATTTCCACATAAATGGCATGTTTGATTCATTTATGTTTCGATTTGATAATTCATGGATTCATCATCTATGCATTTTGACTATGAAACTGCATTATGAATTTATCGTATTTTGACATATTCGTCTGATATATGCAAAACAGGGTGGTTAAGTATTTAAGAAACACATTCGAACTCGAATTGCAATTTGACAATTAAAAAGAATATTTTAGATTTCTAGGATTACAAAAAACGAGTAAATTATATCTAAAAAATAAATCGACGCATTGCGGGCGTTTATCAGTAAATAAAACAAGATTTGTGAAGCTTCTCTATGCGTCTACAAATTGAACCTCTTGTATAAAAAATTTATCTACAGAAGCAGATTCATATTTCGGAAATATTCCGTAGATTGGTATTAATAAGCGTGAGCTCGTTACGTTATTTTTTAATGTGATTTCACATGGAAATAAACTTTCTAAGATTATTCAACAAGATTATCCGATGACTGGAGGTTACATTCATTAGTTTTGATCAATCTTCAATTTGCAAAGGATTGAAAGATAATACAGTAAACATACAGATAACACGGTATTCAGAGACTCGGTAGAGTCTCGGGACAAGTACATGTCGCGCGACTCTGGGCGAGGCTATATTATCCGGAGTGAGAGTCGCCTATGCTTTCTGCCCCTCTATTCCGATGTTCTTTTCCACTTAGCTCCGGCCGCTCCAGCAACGGAGTCACACAGACCTCGTCGCAACGGAGATTTCGCCCGGCGATTTTGATCGCGTCCGGCGGTTCTCATTCT
>JAPYYX010000823.1:0-38109 GCA_030522605.1 Cremastinae sp. B BG-2022a
TAATTTAGATGTAAGTATTTGATAAAAATTGTCAAAAATTCTATATATTTTTTCTAGTTGTGATTTTGACTAACATTGTCACTAGACAGCCACCTTAAATATCGAATTTATGAAAAACGTGTGCAAAATTTCAACAGGCCTTATTGATCGAAAAATCGAAAAAATTGTTGTTGAAAATTGCGATATTTAACACGGGCTCTTATGGAAAGTTGCGGAAAATTACGATTTTCAAGAATAAATATCGTGATTTTTGAGTCAGTAACAGCCCCTGAAATTTCACACAAATGTGCATATGGCATCAAAAATGTTTGCGCAAATTTTCAAGGAAATCTAATGGAATTGCAGCAGCGACAGAACTAACTTGAAATGGACTTCGATTTTTGTGCAAAATCAATAATTTGACCAAAATGTTTAAATTTTTGTTTTGCTTGTATTATTGTTCTAATTACTCAAAAGAATAATTCGGGGATCAATATTTTGTTGTCTTGGTTGCTCATAGAATTGTCCTCATTATTTTTGCAGGAAGCGTATGACGTTTGAGGACCCTCTCGATGACAGGTTTGGACCCTTTATGGTCATCGTCTCGTCTGGATCTCGCCGCCGCTTTTTCCCTTCGTCTTATTTTCTAGAATAAATATTCCATGAAGGCAATAAGCGCGTCAATCGATCCGGGACGAAGAATTGAAGAAGAGCAATAAAATGCTCTAGAAAAGTCCACGTTCCATTAGTGAATAAAGTTTACGGAGGGGAAAAAATGGAACGAGTTTAATCAACAAAGTTGTCTTATCTTTTCTCTCTTATTGCCGGGAACGCCGTTACTCGCTCGAATAACGGCTATCCACTGGATTTCTCGCCGAAGATCCATATAGACGATATTCCCAGCGTCTTTGTCGTGAGATTTATTGTCCGTCATTCATTTCAATCTCTCCTGTCAACAAGAACTCGATACCTCGTAATCTTTCAATGATACATTCCAAATATTGCATCGCTAGTTAAAAAAATGGTTTTTGAAGAAAAGTTTAACAAAATTATAGAAAAATTTGTGAGAATAATCAAGACGGAACTGATGATAAAATCCAGCTAAAAACTTTCATTTTTTTATACCATCATATCAAATTGCAGAGGGACGAAAATTATCGATAATCGGGATTCGAAATACAACGATCTTGTGACAGGAAACCGACCGAGTGCAACGGTGCAGATTCAATAGGAAACCACAATTACTATAATTATTATTGCATTATCGTCGCCATTTTGACTAAACTTCGACCTCATGTCAGATCTCAATAGATTTCGAAGTATATATCCGTCGAGTATGATTTCGGAAATTTTACCCCCTTTCAAATGAGTCTAAATCAATTGTGATCGGATAATGATTGATGAAAGCGTTAACTATAAAGAAATTTCAAGATTGGAACATTTCGAAAAATAATTCTTTTGCATACAACTGATGATATTTGCCCATAACAAGTTATAGTTGGTATTATTCGAATTGAGGTGCCTTGTCGAAGACGGAGCACTCCTGATGATTCCGATAGACCACCCACGAATAGAGATGCGGCCTTCTAGATGTGATCTCGTTTTTTTACTATATCTTGAGAACGGAAAACCGGTCGATCTGACTCAGTTTTACGTGGCATCATTCTTAAGGATGCCACACGTGATAACGAAAAAGATTTTCGTTGGAGATGCTCCGAAGATGATAAGCTTGAGTTTGACCTAATACAGACACAGATTTAGGACTTTTTTCAAGAAACAAACAAAGAAATTTCAAAAATCACATTCTTCTCACGTGAAAGCTGAGATTTCAACGAAAAAGAATAACCCGGATCATCCTAAAGGTACAATGAAAAACGATTTGGGAAGGGTGTTGTGGTTGATTTGGATCTTTAGGCATGATGTTAATTAAAAATAAGCATTGAGAATAATGGACAGCGGAACAACAGGATCTTACCAAGTCCGTTTTCATTAGTGGCTTCGCACAATTGTTGATAAAATTTAGTTGCATATGCATCCACAAGGCATGGTGTGGCCATGGTCGTGAGCCTTCTTGAGTACCAGCCATCACACTATAATTGTTATGATGCAATGCACCGGGTTGCCGTGGAGTTTGCTGCTATATTGGCACACTGTATATTACACCTCAAGCAGAGACTATAATGACCACGCGTCCCGTATTGGTCAATGAGCAAGACTCTACGCTCAGTTTGGATTAGCAATGTAGTGCTATTATCTTACAAAGATTATCACAATTGGGCCATACGAGTACTTCGCCAGGGCTAACCACATTGTTAGCATTCAAGTATTGCCAGAATTTTGTTTGATTTGTGGTTGCCTCCTCATGGCCTACTCTCGACCAGATCAGAATTTCGGTATACCGGAAATCCATATCACTTCTCGACATCATCGAGATTCTATATCTGGCTTATTTGGGAAAATGTCGATGCAGGTGACCATGGGAGTCCGACTGCCTGATTGAGACCTCAGTGAAGTCTCAACCAAATTTCTGATCAGATTCTTCGTCATTTTACTTATGCCTATAAAATGTTCAGATTGAACTACTTTCAGTCGTTGATGTAAATACATTGTCCGATGAAGTTCATTCAATGATACATAACTTATTCAATTTCAACAAGTTTATACACATCCTAGTAAAGTAATCAAGTAATTAACATTTCATCAATTAAGTGGTAGCAAATTGTAAAAATTTATGAAAATTTACTTACCTTGTGCGAATCAATAAATTCTGCATTAAAATAAAATAAGTCCTTCCTGTTTAAAATTATCAAGATTAGAAAATCATCAAGTTCAATTCAAAAACTGTCTTAGGTCCGATGGCATATAATAATGACGTATTTGTACTAATAGCTTGAGTCATGTAATGACATAATTAGTCTTGTGGTTGTTAAAAATCAATATTCTATCCCATTTATAATTGCTTTGCAGAGATTTCAAATATTCAGAAGGTACTTATTTTCAAAATTACAATTATAGAAAAATTACTTAAACACAAGAAAAATATCACACGATTATTTCGTAAGGAAATAAAGATCGTTGTCTGATAGAAAAAAAATAAGTTCGATGTTATCGAACTTTTCACTGGGTGCGGTTGGCACTTTTGCGATCGAATAGTCGATTCGTTCCGACCACTTGGACGTTCACCCCTCCGATACAAATACACCGAGACGCCCATCGTTTCGTAATATTTTATCTATTTTTCTTTCACCATTCAATATATGTGTTTATTACCTAGAAAAAAACGCATTTTTCCTCTCAACCCCTATTATTACATTCAATAAAAAAACTTACCAGTTTTGGAATTTTCGAAAGACGCAAATTTTTCTTGACGTAAAATTTTCTGAAAAAAGCAGAAAACAGAAATATTATTTATACTACTCCGCAAACTCATGTAAAATTTACGAAATTCATTAAAGTTTTCAATTTATTTACAAAATAAATTATATATCGATACTAAAAATTAGATTTTTCGGAACAAAAGTTGTTGCCAACTTTTCATCGTTTATCTACCGTTTGTTCTACATCTTCTATTAGAATAGCTGTAAAAAATTAGTCAATATTGAAAATTGGATATAAAAAAAAAAACGAGAGTTGGTAGATCGTAAAAAAAGACGCCCTGTATGACCGAAATAGGCTCGCGACGATTCACTCGTACACGTTTCTGGGAAAAAAGTGAGCGCAAAATTCATGACGAAGACATCGAGGCGCGACAGAATGGCGGCTTTTTGTCCCGTATCATAGTTGGCTCCGTTTCCATTGTGTTTCACAGTCATAGGGCATTATAGGTGCACAGTCAAGAGACGGTATATACGGGGCGATTATTCGCGATAAATCTTGTTGAGCGTGCATAAGTGCATTTATCGATCGTGCGCGAAGAAAAGGGCGTACGGGAAACAAAATTTGAAGTTTGCGGCCTTGCTATCTCATTCAACCAAAAGCTTATTATATGGAGGACGAAAAAATTACTTTTTTATTCGTCGTTATGTAACTTTATGAAACAAATTTTTTATAGAATAATTGTTGCTATATTTTTATTGTAGACTAAAGAGTATACAAAATCTCATCAAATATTGAAGCAAAAAAAGTCGTTCACTATAAGCAGCTTAGATATATTTGACTTTAAATTTTACTCTAAAATACAGTTTTAGTATTTTAAACTATAGAATATAAAATAATGTCCAACACGTTTAATTTATTTTTATTGCCAAATTCTATAATAGTCGTTATGTAACTTATTTATGAAACAAACTTTTTATAGACTGATTGTTGGTATATTCTTATTATGGAATAAAAGTATATTCTAAATCTCAACAAATATTAAAGTAAAAAAAGTCGTTCACTAAGCAGCATATAGATATATTTTTCTTTAAATTTTACTGTATAATATAGTTTTAGTATTTTAAACTATAAAATTGAAAATAATGTACAACTAAAAAAATTCTTGTACACAAATTAGTGAAAAAATTTAGTTTTTGAAAAATTGAAATGGAAAAAAATGAGAAAAATGGTCAAGTCATTTATAGTAGTTTTTTCTCAATATTTCGAGTAGGCACGTGGTGTACGCCCTTTAAGTCTATAGAGTAAGCGTACGGGGGCGAGATTGCCGGTCGGTTGATGGAGGAAAGTGAGTCGAGTGTAGGAGGGTCGGGATTCTCGTGTATTGATTGCACGTCGGATGATTCATGGGACTTTGAAGCACGACGACGACGCCGCCGACGACAATCGCGATATTCCGAGTGCACCCTTATCCTGTAGCAGGATTCGCAAAATCGCCAGCTAGAGAGACTTTCGCCAAACGAGCGGAGGAAACAGCGCGCGCATGTTCGTGCCAAACGCTACGACAACCCCGTTCCGGCCATCTGCAACGACCAGACACTGCACGCCTGGCCATCGACTCCCAGACAGAGTCGAAATGCTGAGTGTCCGAGAAGATATCGATAAATGCCAACAACATCCGATTCACCATACTTTTGATACGAACATGCAAAAATGTCCGAATTTACATATGAACAACGGTGAAACGAAGTATAACCGAATATTAATGCAATAGATTTCGTTTTGCATGTCACAATACGAAAACGTAAAAGTTTCATAAAAGTTTTCCTTCGTGAAATCAGACTAACAATTATTAAATTCAATGATAAAAAAATGAGATTTGTACTGGGACCAACAATAGCTCGTGAGAGCTTGGGGCAAGAGAGAAAGACACTCGGACTCGTTTTTGTTTGTGAGAAAATCAATTAAGGTGTTTCGGTACAGTTGTCATAAAACTCAAGAAATTAACACGTAAAACAGATAGGGAATCGAAAAATGATCAGAATTGAATACAAAATGAAAACAACGTTCGTTATTATTAAATAAACGGACATAAATTCCCAAAAAATATTCGTCTACGTAGATATTGAGTTATTAAATAAAACATTTCCGTTCTTATGCATGGAGTCTATAACTATATTCATCGAAAAAGGACATTTTTCTCTTTCGATAACTCGAAAACTATGTAAATGAAAATTTTGAAAAAAATCATGTTCACGTATTTTATGTTAAAGAACATCCTGACAAAATTTTATCACATTCTGATCATAATCGCTTATGTACCGAAACACCTTAAACAGCAATGCCCACAAAAATAAGCTCGGGTTCATTTATGTAAAAATGTAAATGGACTTAAAATATTTATAACTCGGTAAAATTAATTAATAATTATTGAAGAGCCAAAACTGAACGACCAGGATCGATAACTCGTTTGGCAACAAGAAGACTCTAATAAATAAAAAAATTTGAATTTTAAAATATTTATAATTATGAATAGATATACAGTAAAATAATTCCGGAACTGTATATGTTCTTGTAAATTAGTGCTAAAGAAATTGATCGATTTTGGAAAAAGCCACTAATTTCACGATATAGAAATTTCATTCTTTTTTTAATCTTTTTATTTTGGAATTTCGTATCAAATAGACGCTTCCGGCAATATATCTATACGCTCGATGCTAGAAACGTAACAAGGTGACTCATTGGCCACGTGTCCGGTAACTTCAAAAAAGAACGAAAAAAAGTCAAGATCAAGGTCTCCGGAGTTAACGCTCAATTCTCTAAACTTTCATTAATCAATGACAAGGTTAAAAATTTTATCATAAAAATAGAACGAAAAAAAGAGGCTTAAGAGATTCTGAACTTCAAGTTTTACGTACCAAGTATACAGAATATTCAATTAAAAAAAAACCGTTTTATATTTTGTTGTCCATTCGTTGTATTTTATGGAAAGTGCGTGTCTACGATCTTGCGAGAGTTTTTCATCGACGTCTCGAGCGAGCTTGATCGTGCGCTATCTCATTTCCGCTAGTTTGCTCGTCTCTCGTAAATACGCGGCTTATCGCTCACCTTTGCCAGAAAAAAATCTTCCTCGCTTCCGATCGCGTCTTCGCAAACTACATATTTCTGCACGCATTTAAAACTCGAGACTGAGAACCCAAAGAGAAGAAAAATAAAATGAAACAAACCGCAAAAATAGTAGAATCAATTTAATGAAAAAAAGGGAATATTTTCTATATCATGACTATTATGATTTTTTTTCCCAGGGAGTGTGTTGATGGATCGTAAATTATTTATTAGAAGGATCGGAAACGTCGAAGAAATAGGGCTTCGGGAATCGATCGATTAGCCAGACCGCAAGCGAGTCTCTGGTTACCGTGCAAACGCGAAAGAGTTCTCTCTGTGGATGTCCTGCTAGCTTTTCGCTAATAAGAGAACCGAGAGAGAGCTCGTGCTCGCTATCTGCCTGCACCTGCCACACTGAACAGGTCCCATTTTCGATTTTTTAATATTTTTATTATATTAAATACTCTGCGCAGCTGCCGAGGACCGACATTAAATTTTTTTCTCAATCTTTTTCATTCTGTGCATCTTTATCTGTCCTATACATATGCATCTTTGAATAATTATGTATTATAGATAATGCACTCGTCTCGTCAGCTGTTCAGAACTTAGATTTACATTTTAAGGTTTTCGTATTTAGAAATTTATAAAAAATGCAATCTGACATTTATTAATTAACAACTTAAATCTTGTTTATTTTAAATTGTTAATTTTTTTCAATAAATGTTATTACTAAGAATGAATAAATGTTATTACGTTTTTTATATATGTAATTGATTTTGGCTTATTTAAAATTTTCAGTTTTTTGGGACTGTTGTCTTTTTAAATTGAACAATGCTTTCTATAATTTAATCTCTATGAAAATGTAGTTATTAACTGTTTTTTGCAAAACTGTTGGGTTTTTATGTTTCCTGTTGACTTTTTTTCACGAAGATAGAGGCGGGCTGGCACGAGGGTCTCTGACACGGCCAATAAAGCTCCGAGGCCGTCGACTCTCGAATTGCGCACACGCGTGCGTATTCCGAGGGTGAATTAGTCACGAGGAAGAGAAAGGGAGAAGACTCTGGAAGAGAAGGAGAGAAAAATACGAAGGCCTCGGCTTTTTCGCAGCTTTGCTATTTTTATAATTTCGGTAATGCTCTCGGCTTTTCCTTGGAGGCGCTTCCCCCGTTATTTTTCACCCTTCGTTTCAGCCCCTGCGACATTTCTCGCGTGTTCGAAAATAGCCGATCCCGACCGAGACAAAGCGAGATTATTCCCAAACTCCCATGTGTGGGAGATTTTTCAGACGTTGTCTCGAAACGTCTTCACTATAACCGCAGAAAACATATGTTCATGAAAGATATTCAATCCTTCGAAAATATTCCGTCAAGAAAACATTGAAATATTCATCTCTAAAGGCACTATTCGAAACTTGATCGCAATTTAATAACAGACATATTCGAAAATAAAAAAAATAATTGTAATTACAAAAAATAATTTAAAAAATATATAATACAATTTGTCATATTATCTTCATGTCAAGTTTCTACTTATTAGTTTTTAATTTCATTGATGATAATTATAGATAAGTTTTGCTTGACAAGCCTGATTTTGCGATCACGTTGCATTTACATTGCTAATTGATATTTTTCGAAAGAAGAAAAAAATAATTAAAAATTATAAAGTAAAATTAATATTGAAAGGGCGATTTGAGAGATGATTCGTGAGATTTGCGAAACGGAAAAGCGCACGCGCCAGGAGCGGAGCGAAAGAAAGAAGAGATTCGATACTGGTGTTCGATTGCAGAGCACGTTGTAGGTATACGCGAGCTACACAACATCTGGCCACCGTATTCAAGGCCGGGCAATAAACTTCGTACTCGTAGACGCGAATACAGACGCGAGAAAGGGAGAAAGAGAGAACTCAACATGTACCTATACTTGAGGCTCACGAAATAAAGAAAGAAAATGGAAAAAAGTGCTCATAATATGTTTACGCGTATGAGAAGTGAATAAATTGTATAAATATATATTTCTCCTGGGGAGGAAAATGCACCGAAGTCGTAATAACCAAGGACGGTGCCAGTTGGTCGCTTTTATTTATAACTTGATTACGGGGGAGTGCGGAGGAGCAATCGGCGTAAAAAATTGAGATTTTCCGAGGAAAAACCGTGAGAGGAAAAAAAGATCCGTGCATCAAGTATTCGAGGAAAAAAAAATTTAATCTAAAAACTTCCTCAGCAGTTTTCACAAATTACTACTTATGAATTACTGAAATTGAGCTTGAAGATTCCTTTTTGCAATGAATTATCGTTTTTTTGAAATAAATCCTCTTTTTGCTTCCGAAAATAAAATGTTTTTTCTAAAAATAAATGAATGGTTCTTAGAGTAAATAAATTGTCCTTTTTGCTCGTAGGTAGAGAAAAGAGTGAAAAGGTTAGCAAGTGACTAACGGCGTGAGCGAAGGATGAGTGTCGCTCTCTCTTGACGATAATTCAGGAAACCGTGATTACTGCCACTTCTACTTTATATCGCGAGCACTCGGCGTGATTGTGTTCCAGGCCACAGAAACGCACGCAGGCCGTAGGTGACACACCAACGCTCGCGTAATCTTCATTTTCATGTCCACAGAAAGCCTCGGAGGTGTGTACGCGCTCACGAATACGCTCGGTCAACGATTGAGGTTACTTCGTGTCAAGAGTGAAACAGGAGACAAAGATTGCTGTCGTTTTTGCCACTTTATTTCTATTTCCTGCTTCCTCAATATACACTGATTGAAACGAGAATTTTCATCTACGTTGCTAGAATTCTTTTTTTCAAAAAAAATTCAGGCTGCGAGTTTTTTTATATATTTCTTTTTATTAATTTTTTAATCAAATTTGAATATTTTTTGACAGTTATTTTAGCATTTATTTAATTGGTAATTCGTAGTTACGTTTGTCTGGATTTTTTTAGCAAAAATGGAAAAAAATTGGCAAGAGAGATCGATACGCCCGACGAACACGCGGTGGTTCCGGTATCTCTTTTTTTGGCTTCTCCTCAGTTGCATATAGTGTTACCGACAGGAAAGGTGGTCGGCGCGTTCGAATTTTCGGATCGAAACTTTCGATGCGCGAGACCCGTGTTCCGGACTTGGATTTCGTTTCCATCGAAACGAAAAGGTTCGCAAGCTAATCCTTGGAGCATTCGATACTATTTTCATTTACTGTTTGAAAATAACATTTGCTCATGTTTCATCACAAAATAATGAAATTTATACAAAAAATTAATAGAAAAATTGATTTTCGTCTCTTCGATAATGTTTGTCGTCCCTACTAATTTGTGAGACCAGATTTGATACGACGCGTTATGAAAAGAGAAACGAGAGATGCAACTATATTTTACTCTGATAAAGATAAGGCGTTAATTCGATACTTCCTGCTCAACTTACGACGAAGCTTTTGCGCTCAACTCTCTCAACGCAAAAAAAGGGGAAAGCTGACCATTGTCATCGAGGACTGTCTCATATCAGTGAGTTGCCAAAACGATATTCCGCAAAATTTGAAGTGATATTTCTATTAGATAAATTTATACGAATTAAATACGAAAAAACCACATTATAAATATATGAAGGGACTATATTGATATAAAATATTATTTTTAACCATTTTTCCAAACAGGACCAAAACTTTCGAATTGAAAATATGAAGACTGTTGTGTTCAACTTTTTTGACTTCTAAACAAAATTTAAATAAAAGTTTTTATTCGATGTTAATGATGAATCACAACAAAGATCTACAAATTATATACTTTAAACCAAGTACGATCCATCATTATCTTTTTTTGTAAAAAGATCCGAGTACGCATGCCCGTTTTCTTCATAATTAGTCATAATAGGAAGAGAAATAAAAATGGAAGGATCGTCGGATACTTCGTGATCATTTGGAATGATTTTTCATTCCTCATCTTCGACGTTTGGAACAAACTCTCGAAAGCGAGTAGGAGGTTTTTCCACTAGGATGAGCAGAATAACGAGAAGAAGAAAAAAACAATAAGAAGAAAAAGAGAGAACGAGCGAAGGACCGTCAGGATCAACCGGTTTTCTCAGTGCGAGGATAACTGATACACGAAACGCCTTAATTATCGAGGATCGAGCGAAAACAGGGAAAAAACGAAAGCAATAAAAAAAATGAAGATTCTTGGGAGATAACAATTTTCTTATTTTATAAAAATTCTTCGATACTTGTCTACTTTCGGGAAAAAACAAAAAAGAATAAACAAATTTAAAATCTCGACGGATAGCAATTTTCTTATTTGATAAAAATTTTCGATACTTGTATACAGCAATTTGAGGGTCAACGAAAATAAAAAATCTCGTCCTTGTTTTTTTTTATTTCCATCAGAGATGCAGCTCAGAGTGGTTTTTTACCAACGGATCTCGCGGTTCATTTTACCGTTTCTTACTTTTTTCCCCGTTTTTTCTCTTCGCAACCTTCTACCGGACTTGTCCATTTCTCGCTCTGTTGTGGCTAGCGGACATTAGCCACGGAAGAGTAATCTTAGAGAAAGCACGTACAGACAACAACTCCGAAAGCAATAAACTTTTCCACGAGGAGATAAGAACGGAGCTCAGAATGTTCTGACACTTGGAATATTTATTTTACTCTAAAACCTCAAATATTTAATTTCTCAATCATTTACTGCACTTTATTATCAAAATTCGACAAGAAGACCATAAAAGTATTAATGAGTTTCATTCATGTCGTTTTTTCAGGATCTCACGAAACTTGTATACTTTTAATTTCGTTAATCTGGTACTTGTATTTTTTTATTTTATTACAAAATACACTAAGCAAACTGCAAATTATGTTGGTGAGTTTAATTCACAGAGTCTTGTCAAGAGTTTCCTACAAAGTTTGCACCAGTTCAATTAAGTTTTGATGTTTTAATTTCATATCTTCATCCTCTACTGCCCATCAGTCACTGCGTTCTTATTCTGTCTTACAGACAACTAAACTATAATTCTTCCTGTATTTTGTTTTCAGAGAAAATAAAATTTGAAATGCAAATTGAAGTTGAAATTTCTGAAGTTCAGCAACTACTAAATTCATATTTATCTGTGTCATAATTTTCTGATTCAAGCGAAAGATTTTCCTCGACGAGGAGAGGAAAACGAGAGAAATATATAGACGTTGCTGGAGAGAGGAAAGGCAAGGGAGAGGGAAAATGCACCGAAAGACTATTGCACTCGGTGTGGCGAGTGTGACTCATTCGCCTCTCGGTGCAAACAGCCTTTCCGCACCGGCCAGTGCGCATTCTACTGGTATAGAGAAGGAAAATGTTGCGTCATTTAAATACAGGAGAAACCGGAGTAGAATAGAAAATTGAATAAAAAACGTAGTAGGCAGGTTGTATCCGTAGACAGGAAAGTGTTCGCCTAGGTGAGCTCGAATTAAAATAATTGTAGAATCGATTTGTCGATGTTTTTGCCATGAACTTTGAAATACGTCTGTACTAACTACATGGACTTCTAGCAACAATGCATAATTCTAGTTCGTAGGTCTTTTTATCATTAAATTTCTGACCAATGAGTTTGATGACATCTCTTTCGAACGAGTTTTAAGTTTTGTTTTGTAATTTTCACTGAATCTTTTGATGATTTGGTTAATTGTCTTTATCTGAAGATCACTATATGGATTCCTATCAACAATGCATAATTCTAGTTCGTGAGTCTTAAAGGGCTTGAAACGTTTCAGTCTTCTTATCATTAAATTTCTGACCAATAAGTTTGATGACAACGCTTTGGGGTGAGTTTAGAGTTTTGTTTCGTAATTTTCACTGAATCTTTTGATGATTTGGTTAATTGTCTCTAACTGAAGATCTTGGTGTATTGCTTTGTTTGTCACGTACCATGCGGTACCGAGGATAAGTTCGAGCGTTTTAGACTGGATTTTTGTATGATTTCCAAGTTGGCGTTGCAGGCGAGTGCCCACAACTGTATTGCGTAGGTCCACAATGGTGTCAGGTTGGTTTGGTAGATGATTAGTTTGTTGTGCAGAGAAAGTTGAGATGGGTGAATATTGTGTAAGTTCAATTCTTCAATAATTCTCGTCGAGAACATTGCACATGGAAAACATTAAATTCTTTCATCACTTGGCGTCAAGATACTGCCATATGTCCTTGATGGATCAAAAGAATCCATTCCTCATATTGATTGATTGATTGATTTAATATGCCCTGGAAAATCATCGGATAAGAGAGAAAATAACATAAATATGCATATTTTTTTGATAAATATAACAATTAAATAATTCAGAAAAAATTTCAACAAATTTCTTATTTTACTGTGTATTTTATTCTACTCTAGCGCCATCAAAAGTACAGAAAATTTCCATGCTAGATCGGATGAATCGATAGATAATACATAAAACGTTCTGATGCTCTGACGATCTTTTGTCAGCTGCATGGATCAACGTCGTTACACCGATCTTGTTATACTCTCGAGCTGATGCTTTTCCACGTACCGCCAAGTACTTTGAATAAATCCAAGGACAAGTGCGGAGCAACCAGAACCCGAGATCATTGGGTTCGATACGAGGAATCTTTTATCTCCCACGAGTTGCGTCCGAAGACAAATCAGTCCTGACATTTGCTCCAGCTCACGATTATCTCTTCTTTCAGCATTTTTCCTCACGATTCATTTGCAAACAATCAACCTGAATTAAATTATTTACTTGCTCTTCGTTCTCCTCTCACTCTCTTGGTAAAAATTTTTCTTCGCATATATTAACAAAAACAATAAATTAGATTCAAGAGCTGACATTGAAGATAGATTTAAAAAATCTTCTTGTGACATTATACCGAAAAAAATAGTATTTTTTATCTTTAGTGGTCTGAACTTTGAGATAAACTTTGAAAATAATTTTTAAGATTTATTGTGAGACGAAAAATAATCAAATTTTATCGTGAATCTAGGGGGAAACGAACGGAAGCGATAATCGTGTCGTCGCTCGGGGATGCTGGATTTTCTCCGGGCGAGCCGGTACATCATCGTCGTCGCCTCGGTCGTCGTTGTCTCGTAAACATTGCGACCTTAACCTTCGTCTCTATCTGGCATAACGGCCTTTATACAAACTCGACTGCAGACTGCACACGAACGAGCGAAAGAGGAGACAAGAGACGACGGGAAATCTATTTCGGTCCTCAATTCGATCCGCGAGCAGACACGCGTTTATACAGGATAGAAAATGCTTTGAATTAGATCCAAACTTTGTCGCCTGTATGAATGTCAAATATGAATAATTTATTTTTTTCAATATTCTTCACTTAATAGCAAATAAAATTAATTATTAAATAAAGATTTTTTTAAAAATATTTATAACCTTTAATAAGTAAATTTTCAAAAAAAAAATCTAATTGAATTCAACTGTAATCATCGATTGAATTTCAATACTGCCAACATATGCATTTAGATGGAGTTTATGATATCCATGTACAGTTAATTTTGAAACAGTTCTTCCATTTCTACATTCACCTTTCCCTTTTTTCTTTCCTCTGCATTTCTTTCTTGTATATAGCCTTCAAGAATATTTACATAACCCATAGCATCGATATCTCCGCTCAGTTATATTATATTAATCATTTCTCTTGTGATCGATGATTAGACAATCTTCCCGATCATTTTCTCCTGAAATAAATTTTCTTTCTTCCTCCCACACTTTGACTTTGAGAATTCCAAAGCGTTTTTTAATCTACTCATTAAACGTTCCAATAAACTTTCTCTTTTCATGAATTGAATTTCTAAATAAACTTTTTTTATACATAGTAAAATTATTGTTTGGAGTTTGTGAAAATTATTAATTTTTTTTAGCATCTTTTATTTTAAACGAACATTTTTATGAATTAGAAATAAATTAAGGGAATAAAATATGTAAAATAAAAATAGAAATTGACGGAGAGTGCGAGAATCGGGTTTGATAGAATGAAATAAGAGGACAAAGATGGGCAAGTGTCGTTCCATAATCGTGCCATTGTGTCAAGACAGCAGAGTCACTCGTTTATTCATTCCAGCGAACGCGACAGTCAATCCGAGCCTTGTCACATTGTACAATGATTTTACTGACGAATCTGGTCGGTCGTACGTCAAGAGTCAAGAATGCGAAGTAAATTGACGAAAAAGAGATTCTTTGAAAACTTTTGAAGATGTTAGACAAGAATTAATGAAGTTTATTTAGAAAATGTTTAATATTCAAAATTCTTTAAAAAAAACTATATACAAAATTTAAATATGAAAGTTAACTACAAAGAAAATGTATCTTCAAAGAAAACCATGAAAAATTGAAATGTTTTTTATTTCAAATAATTAAATCCTAACAATCAAGAATTCAATTTTTTTACTCTCGTAATTTTTGTAATTACTTGAATGAGAAGAGTCGTTGTAGCACGAAAAAAAAATTAAATCTTTCTGTTGGAATGTACAGCAGACGTATTTCGAGACGTAAATAAATAAATAATGAGAAGAAGGGTTCTGGGTAAGTCCAGAAGCGAATGAGAGAAAAAAAGGAAGCTCCGGAAACACAGCGGTAATAAAAAATATATGAAAAAAGCGTCTTAAACGGACGTCTTTTGAGATTTTTTTCCGTTCTTCCTTAAGGAATATCCAAGCAAGAATGGTTCTTATCTCGAGACAAATATTTACGCAACCCCGAGTTCGTCAGTCTCGTAAATCGTACCAGGGTTGGATAAACTCTCGAATGCTTGTTCTCTTTTTTATCCTTTTTTTCCTCGTATATTTTCCGTCTCGAATCTTGTCTCGAGTATTCGGCCAACTTCGAGTATTTTATTTACTTTTATCTAGCCTTTCGTCGATTTCTTTCAATTTTAATATTCCCCGGAGCACTGAATTCCTAGATAAAATTCCAGGATGCTATCGAGTGATTTCGAACCTTAAAAAAAAATTCATTCAAAAAATCGTTGCCTTATCGCTCGATTTTTTTTTCGCGGGATCGATGAGTCAAGAGAAAGATACGCTGGGTTTCTATTCATGAATATTTTACTCGTTAAGTGGAGGCTCGTAATTTTTTGATATTTTCAACGTCGAAGCAAAAATAATTGCATCACTCGAGAATCATTAAAAACGTATTAAATTGCAATGAAGTTATTCTCAATTTACGGAATTCCGAAAAAATTTTAAAACTCTGCGAGAGAGCCTCGTAAGTAAATTCTTCGAGTATCCATAAATTACATTTTTCATATCGGAAACTCGCTTAAGTGGACGGCGATCTCAATGAGCTCGTTTTTCCTAATATTTTTTAACGAGTTTGGGAATTTTTTCGATAGCACGTCCGATCTTGATAGAATTTCCTAACGGAAATGAAAAAAAGTTTGTCCATTAAGAGAAAAATGGAGCTCGCTTGAAGAGATTTTAATGAAAGTGGAAAACGTAATGAAACCTTTAATCTAATGGACATTAATTACAGTCGATTGGACTCCTACTCGTACGTCTATTGAAGAATTTTCCAAAAATAACAAAAGAATTTTGTGAACCTAATTTGTTCTTGAATTTTCGTTTTTCTCGATGCAAGAATCAAAGGCCAGAAAAAGTTCCGAGGGAAATGTAGGCGAAAAAACCGAGAGATTAAAGGGGAAAGCCCGATTATTTATCTCGCCACAAATTATCGAAATTTGTCATCGGGAACGTCCGGAGCGAGAAACGAGCACAAGAACGCTTTGAAATAAAATTGTCAACAGAAGGAGAAAAAATAAGGCCTTGAGCGAGGCTCTTCGACTTCCGGCGCACTTTCATATCTGCTTATGTCATTATATTCTAATGTTTATTATGACAAAGAAGGACGTAATATTGTGTATGATTTTATTATGACATGACAATAAGAGTAATTTTGTGTATCGAGAGTCACGCAGCTTGGTTATAACTCAATATTCTATTTTGATTCAGAAAATACAATTTAATTTTTTTGTTTTGTTAGGCATTTTAAAAAAATAACAGCCCCGTGAAAATTGTCCATCAAAATTTCCTGTCAGAATGATTTTTGACACTTAAAATTATATTTATATAAAAACTAAATTATCTCAAGAAAATTTAATTTAGATAATTTTTTGTTTTTAGAACTTAAATTTTTATTCTTGCATTGAAAAAATTTATTAAAGACCCAGAGATTTTTTTTATGGTTAAAAAAATTATTTTGATGACTTACAAATTAACAGCTGACGAGGAAAACTAATTAATTGTCTTCCGGAATTTTCAATTTCAGATAAGAATTTTTACTGTCAGTTGCTGAGAGAATTCGTTTCTCGTTAGATCGTGGAAAACTGGGCGCAAGGGAATGCATGCTGGTAAAAAGAGTTCTCGCCGTTCGGAGGTTCGAACCGCGGAAGGGAAAAGCTCGTCACTCTGGCGATCCTCCGCAGCGAGAGAGATCGCATTAGTTGTGCCAATTAACGTAATTAACTGCAATTAATTAGAGGCCAAGGGGTTGCTGAGAGAAAGAGAGAGAAAAAAAAAACAAAAATGTTCTGTCCACTTGGGCGAGCTGTAGTCCCAGACTCGGGAGCTCGAATTCTCAATTCGTGCGTGTAAATCCGCACGTATTTTCCTAACTGCTTTCGTATGCGATCTCACGAGCCAGAACGAGAGAGAAAAAATAAACGAGAGAGAGAGAAAGAAAACTCGATCCCTTTTCTTGTTCCCGAGCCCTTCTCGTGTATACGTGTCGCGTTCTCTCGCTGTTTGATCGCTCAAACGGACGCGAGAAGCTAATTAACCGGAGACGATACTCTCCGATACAGCCCGGTAGTTTGCCGAGGATCATTCTCAACAGGACTTAACGTACGCGCAAATCTCGAGTCCGTTGAGCTCTTAGAAAATCGCTCGATCTTCCGAACTTGAATATTTTTTCCTCAGTTAATCACGAAACGTTTTAAATAAAGATTTATATTGTTTTGTAATTAATGGATATTACATTTTTATTATTTTAGTATTTTTAAGGATATTCAATTTTTGAGTTGGTTTCGAGCATTTTGGCTCGAATTTTTTTTATTCCTGAGGAGAGTATAAATAATAAAAAAAAAGGCAATTCGTGGAAAACCTTGTTCGCCATTTTGCCAAATTCCGTCTAGCCGGGGAAAGTGAACGAGCTCGGTAGTTCTCGTTATTATTTCAAGCCCTCGAGAAAATGGTGAACGAAAGTGAACAATGAGGAGCGGAGAATGAGGAAAAGAGAAAAAAGAATTTCAGTGCAAGTGCAAACACTCCTAACCGAAACGCCCGCTCTCCCATCTTAATCGAGTTAACAATGTCGAGTCCAGGGCTGACAAGTGCATAAAAAAAAATAAATTCAAGGGTCGCTAGGGACAGTCAAAAAGTCCCTATAAATTCAACAATTGGAAATAAAATACCTTAGATGAAAAATTTATTATCCTCAAAAATGCTTCGAACTTATTTAAAATATAATATTAAATATTATAAAATAAAATCAATTTATAATCAAGTATTTATTTATTAAAAGAGTGTGGAATAATCGTCCGCTTCAAAAAGTATATTTATTTCAACACCTAAAGCGTGAACTTTTCTGAAAAAAATGCTCTCATTTTATCAAACTTATTGATGTTTTATTATCAAAAACGCTTCATAAAAATTGTAATTTATTTAATAATGACGCTTTCGTGGCCGGTCCTTTAGATTTGTGTATGGACTGTAATTTTTCCCAATTCTCTTTTGATGTTTCTAAACCACCGAGAGCGCTCAGTTCGCTCGGACTCACAGCTAACACAATATCCGATTTGGCTTTGCCGTCCATCTTTACCCATTCCGCATATTTTTCATTATTTGGTGCAGGTTTCGGTATCGCCCTCGATACATATCCCCATAGGTCATTTTTTCTTAGAATAGCGCGCATGTAAATTTTCCACGTGTCGTAATTTTCACTCATTAGTTGATCGATTTTGTTTCATTTATTTTTACGAATTATGTTATTGACGGTGTGGATGTTCTAAGCCCATAACCTGTTATTTATTTAATACGAGTTACAATATAAATTGTGAGGAACACGACACGAGTTATCAGACGGGCGAGTCTTGACGTACTAGTTATTCTTGTGTACGCTTATTATTATTCTATCGGCTCGTGCACTTCGCATATTCTAACAAAAATGTATAAAAATTCATAGAGCAAGAGGAGAGTATACTTTAACTTGTTTCATGATTATTTTACTTTTTATTCTAATCCAAATCCGCAATCAATGCAAATCTACGCTCTGTGCCTGTCACACATGGTTCGGTTGCAATTGATCGGTCCCGGAATAAAAATTTCGACTGCGGCTGTCTGTCGATCTACATACAAATTCGAAAAAAAGTTTTTTTTATTTCATAAACTTATTTTTTTATATATTTATTATTTATAATTTTTTTCATTTGCTTAAAGTGCATTCGCCGTAGGCACATATTCAGACCAGGTTTTGAGTAAGACCTGAAAAGCATTCTATCATCAGGACCATAAGTGAAAAAGCGTTACAAGCCTTATTACGCCTATATCAAGACAATCCGACTTCCTGATCGAAAATAATATCTTTTTAATTTAATTTCTAGCTGAGATGATCATGACAGCAAAAATGTTGCAAAACGATGCAGTCGAAGTAAATGTCCAAATGGATAAAATTATCAAAATCTCTCATTCAAAAAAAATTAATCTTTTTTTTATGTGACATGAACACATAAACCAAGATAAATTCAATCAAATGGACAATTCAGTATACGAAATATTAATGATAAATGCTATAAAAAAGTTGAATGAATATAGACTCAAGTATTAGAAAAAATTGAGATACATGACGAACGATCGTGAAAGTATGAAAAGTGCGAGATACGGGAATCGTGTGCAACCCCCGAGGCCACAAAGTAAAAGAGAGCGAAAGAAAGGGAGTTATGAAGAGAAGGGAGAGGATGGAATGCGGGGGAGAAAAAGAATGGCGGAAGAAGGAGAGAAAAATGTGTAAAGGGAGAGAGAGAAAAAAGAAAGGAGAAGAGGGAGATAACGGAGGAGAGAGGCGTATAGTAGGGCACGGATGGCGAACAGCTGCAGAGCAATGGCGTCGAGGTTTCTCTATACTAGTTATGGTTTCGTAAATGCTAGCAGACTTGGCCCCATAACCCCTCGCCCATTGGCGAAACGAGCGCGATTCTCGCTTCATTTCTTTTACAATTTTCTCCCTAAAATTAAATTCTCAAATATTGTACAGAATTATTAGAAACAATTCGATGCAATCAAATATTTGAGAAAATTCGATTGCATAATATCATTTAAAAAAGTTCTTTATGAAATCCAATTAGCTAATAAATACTTATATATAAAATCTTGATACAATTTCAATAAAATAAGAATATCGCATAGAGAGAATTTTGACGAAAGCTTTTTGAAGTGAGTAAATTTAATTTAGATAATAGAATTGAATTTATAATGGAAGTTAATGCGAATATTCCATAATTAATTGAAGACATGAAAAATGTTAAAAACATAATTGAGTACACGCAAAAAAATGCGATTTTAGAATTTGTCTTAAAAATTTGTGAAAGAATTTTTGGTTTTTTTTCCTTGAAAATGAATTAATATAAAATTTTAATATAATTTTCAAAAATAAGTTTAATAAATCCGGTATGGTCTAATGGTTCAGGATATCAGGATAAGTTTAATAAAATGATATACATAAATTTTAAACAATTTTCATTTTTATGGAAATTATTAAATATTTAAAATAAATTCTGATAATTCTATGAATAATTTTGAAAAAATAATACAACTTGATGGAAGTACATGAAAATGGGATTCAAAAAAGTTGGAATTATAAATTCCGTGGTCTAGGGATGGTATATATTTTGTGCGAGAATTATGCATGCGGGACGATGTTCTGGACCACTTTGTATGAACTTTCAATGTTGAATTCGTTCCGAGAAGCAATTAATACGCCCGTCGACCTTCTTCTTGGGAGCTATCACCCCGTCCATCCTCGCCACTATTTCTAGGCGCGGCTCGTCGTAAGGTTTCTCCGATACCTCGAAATCCTCAGAACGTTTGGTCCAAAAGTCCTCTCTCCAAACGTCAGAGACAGCAAAAAAGGGTTTGCTCAAAAAATCGATATATTTTTAAACTTCTCATCCAAATGAAAAGAGAAAAAAAAATTTGCTTGATCGTGTTCTCTTTCAAAATTTCTTTCTTACGAAATCTTTTTTTCATTCTTATGTCTCTTGTTAAAATAAATTGGAATAAAAATTGAATATATTTTTTTATTAATAAATAATTCAAGACTCGTTATTGAACTTTTATTTCTCGAGTAAAATAACTCTTTTTTGCTCGGAAAATCACTCTGGATAAAAGTTTTAATGTTCGATTCAAACATTTTAATATAAATTCAATTTTTTTTGTTAAAAAATACAATACTCGTCAATGAACTTTTATTCCTCAAGAATGATTGCTCTCGAATATTTTGTCCCTCGAGAAATAGTTCTGATAGAAATTGTAACAAAAAATGAGAAAAATCGTGCAACGAGAATTTTTTTTATCGTTCGTTAAAATTTGTTCGATTGTAAAGTTTTAACTAGATATTTATCTTTCGAGTGTGAAAATTGGAAGACTGTTCGAGGAATATTGCGGGAATCGTATTTTTCAACGGATCAATATATACGAAGGAGGAAGAGCGTCTGATGAAGGAAGGAAGGACGGGTCGAGTGGAATAAGCGTTTTGTTTAGTGCGAATCGAATCGTATGGAACGCATTGTTGTAACGCGAGAACTTATTGTCCGCCGAACTCGATGACGAGATACGAGCTACCTGCCGGAATGATTGGATAATAAAATCACTCTTCAGTCACGTGAACACTCGCGAAAGAAATTACCGATTGGAATTATGCTAATTGAAAATTCAAACCATGAGAACGTCCATTTTATTCCTTCAATGCACATCTCTCAATTTTTTTACTTGCAAATTTTTAATCAGTAGATTTTATTACGTTTTTTTATCTCTAATTTAATTTTCTCATCATTTTTATTCACTGTTCAATTTAATTTCTATTTAAGATTATTTTTCAAAATTTAAGTATAGAGGACTCACAATCAGTTAAAGATTTGGCAGGGTATTTATTCATCCTATTTTTCTTATAAATATTTTCGTAATTTTTTATTTTGTTGTTTTTAGATTATTTTTGTCACCTAAAAAAAAAATTCTCCCTATAAGAAGTTTAATCCCACTGACATTTTTTAACACATCATTTTTTGCTATTTTAATTTTCTTAAAAATTTTCCAATATGTAATTTTTAAATGTTTCTCACACATTTTTCTTGAAAATCTTTTCATTGTATTTTGTTGCTTCATATTGTACTCGTAAATTTTCTTAAAATTCCCATTTTTATTTCACTCCTTTTCTTGACATTATTTTTCATTATACGACAATTTAACCTTTCTCCATAAAAAATAGAAGTCAGACGAAAGTCACCTGTGTGATTAAAGCTAGTCCAAAAAACGAAGTAAACTTTTCTCTCTATGGGGACGAGTCCCACTGGGGATTTTCTCGTCCCCGCGTTAATTTCAGGCAGTCCAGTTTATGCGTTGTAACGTGGCTGCGTTACAACGGGACAAGGACGAGAGCCCGAGGAGAAGAAAAAAGCGAGTAAAGAAGAAAAAGAGAAGAATAAGAATAAGAATAAAAAAAAACGAAGAGAGTTAAAAAGAAGCGAAGAAAAGAATATCGCCTGGACCTTGGGTGCTGAGTAAAAAAGAGAACGAAGAAAAAAGGAACAAGAGAAGGAAGAGGAGTAAAAAGATAAAGAAAAAAAAGAAAACGAAGCAGAGGAGAAAAAAAAATTAAATAAAAAAGATAGACGCCCGCACCCTCCGCGTGTCCCGCCACGCACGAGAACTGGTTCTTCTTCTCGCGTTAAAATGGACACGGTTCTCACGCGTCGATGATCGAATAACGCTCTGATATCTCGCCGAGGTAATTACACGAGAAAAGATTCGAAATATATCCATGAGCACCACTGGACTCTCTTTTTTTCTCTTCCTCTTTTTTTTCTCTCATCTTCTTTTTCTTCTCTTATTTTTTACTCTCTCTCTCTCTATCTTTTTCTCTCATTCTCTTTTCGAGTTTCGTCCGCGGCTGCCGGCCTCGCGTCTTCAACACGAATATCGTTCCCGGGCTTTTCACACGCACGCCCTCGACTCGCGAATAACAAATTGCATTACCAACTTTTCGTCCTACCCTGAAAACTCGTCATGTACTGGAGAATAAAAGTTTCAATTTTGTACGATTTTTTTTTTCTTTTTTTTTTAACGAAATCTCACGAGCTCGTTAAAAATGAGGAAATAAAAACGTGATTATTATTTTGTGCGTTTGAAGATAAAAAGCTTTTGCATGTTACTGAATAGAATTTTTTCTTTTTTTTTATGGTTTGGGATTCACCGATCGGGAATGCTTGGAACGAATAATACATTCCTTATATATCGAATTGTATGATAAACGAATAAGGAAGGAATTCCAATTTATCCGACGTACGTTGACTCACTCGTGCTCGAATACGAGGAAATTGATCCGTCACTTGCTCCAAGTTGCGCTGCTAATTGCTCGTCTCGATTGTTGGCGACTTTGAGCTTTCGCGGAATACAAATCAGTGGCTAAACACGCGATACGCTTAATTGCCCTTTAGAGAATCTCAAATCGATCAATTATTTATTTTTAACTAAATATAGCGCGTTGCGAAAGATAGGCACTGACATTGATCACGAACTGAAATAAACTGTGCGATATTTTCAACTATAATTTAAATCTGAAAAGATTTAACAATTTTTAAGATTTTGTCAAGATCGAAAAATAATTTTTGACAAAAAAATACTCAAAAATGTGGAAAATCTCAAATTTAAAAGTAAGTACAAGATAAAAAATTATCGACAAGTACGTAATAAAACGTAATACAAATCACGCGAATTCCTTGCATCATTTAATGATTCATTTGATTTTTTGAACAGTCTCATTGCTCTGGCATTTAAATTGAAAATTGAAAATTTAAGACTCATCGGAAATACTGTGACGTATGATACGAATTTTTTAATATTTATCAGAAATAAAAATTTTTTAAGTATAAAATGTTTCAAAAATTTTTTCAATTGTTGGAAAAAAAATAGAAATTAAATTAGATAAATTTCGAAAGTATGAGTCGTGTTGATTCAATCCGCGACATATCGATTTTTATATTCCTCGCGGTTCAGAAATTTGCAATTAACAATTTTGTCACGATCGAAAATTGATTTTTGACAAAAAAATACTCCAAAATATGGAAAATCACGCGTTTAAAAGCAAAACGTAAAAAATTATCGACAAATACGTAATACTAATCACGCGAATTCCTTGCATCATTTTATGATTAATTTGATTTTTTTAATTGTCTCATTTCTCTGGCATTTAAATTAAAAATTGAAAATTTAAGTCCCACCGTAAATGCTCATGTGACGTATGATACGAAATTTTTTTACATTTGTTAAAAAAAATAGAAATTAAATTAGATAATTTTCGAAAGTATGGGTCGTGTTGATTCGATCTGCGACATATCGATTTTTATATTCCTCGCGGTCCAGAAATCCCGGAGCAGTCGGTAGGTGAAAACCGCCACGGAGAGTTCGTAACCGCGACAAACTCGAACTCGATATCCCAAAAAGAGCAAAACGGGCTCGAATTATCGTCCGGGACTTACGAGAGAATAAAAATTCCTGACGGAAGAGAAAGAAAGAAAGAAAGAAAAAAAAACGTAAAAATCAAAACATATTAAAAGATAGAAACAAAAATGGAATGGCCATCAATTTTCCCTCTCGGCACTTTTGACACTGATTAATCGATCTACGAAGAATCGTCAGTTAAAAATATATAAATAGTCACATATTAACCCCGATACTTTTTTTATTTGTATGCAAACCTGAATTCGAACTGAACGGAATTTATCGATTCGTGAAAGAAAAATGCTTTTTTCGATACGAAAAAACTTGATTCCTGAATTCCTTCGTAATTTTATTTTATTTTTATTTTTGTTATACCAGGAATGGGAGAAACGTTTAAAAAGAAAAAAAATTATAAAGTTTTTAAGACTTTTTCTCAGAAAAAATTCTCAAAACAAAAAAAAATTATATGTAATTAAATATTGTCATTTTTTATAGGAACGTGAGCTGACATTAAAAAATAAAACGAAATTTATTCTCGCAGCAGAAATTTTTTTTTATCTAAAACATCAATTCTCGAATTTTTAATTTTTTTATAATAAAAAATCAATGTTTGAAAAAATATCAGTAACAAAAATTTCAATATTAAAAAAAAATGGGAGTAGAAAATTTTAGAATAAACGTTACAAATTTGTTGATTGATCGATGTGAGTAAAAAAAATTAGAATAAATTTAGAGGAAATTGGGAAACGTAATACGAACGGGAAGCTTGCGTACCGAGAGCTCGGACTCGGAGTCTCGAATGTAGGAACCGGAACTCCGTAGTTCCGTGCGCAGAATCGAGTATTCGAGTGCCCGAGGTCTTGCATACGAAATCCGTACAGTCGCGACCAAATTCACGTTTACGCACGCATTACCGAGTGACAGACGTCCTCGTACGCGTTGCCTTCTCCTTTTTTAATCCATCTCTCCTTTTCTTGCAAATTTTTCATCGAGGTTGAACTTCTCAAGGATTCAAAAGAGAAGGAAAAGAAAAAAAAACATACATACCAAAAAAAGACAACGGTAATATATTTATATACAGGGCCATAAAATTGAAAATAAAAATGAAAACTTCCGAAGAGCGAATAATTTTGTATTTTTTTTTATGGGAAAATTACGCGTTGCGGTGCTAAAGCCGCACGAACGTCGTCATAGAGGAAAGAGTGTAAATAACTATTTCGCATGACAACAGAAACGCAATTTCTTTTTAGAGAAATAAAAAGAAGAAATGAGAATAAATTAGGAATTGTGTGAGAAAAATAAAAAATCGTCTGAGGAATGTTAAAAAAATCAAATGCAATAACGTTTGTAACAAAAAAATTATTAATAAACCACAGTATTGGATTTTTATCCATTTAAAGTAAATTATTTCTTTAATTTTTAATTACAAACTCATTATTTAATTCAGCAAAAGATTTAATCAACAGAAAAAGTTGGTTTCAAGAAATAAAAAATGAGAATAAATTATGAAATGTGTGAGAGAAATAAAAAAATCGTCTGACAAATGTTAAAAAATAAAAAGCAATAATGTTTGTAAAAAAAAATTGTTCATAAACGACATTATTGCATTTTTATCTATTTAGAATAAATAATTTCTCCAACACTGAATTAAATCATTCTTTAATTTAGCAAAATAATCAATCAACTGAAAAAGACCACTGATGGAATCAGAACTAGCAACTTCTCGGTATTTTGATAAAAAAAATCAACACATCTTTAAAAAAATATCCGGCGCATATTTCTCGCGAGTCTTCATTCGTTCTCGTACGTTCGAGTCGTGATTACGCTTCGTTCGAAAATACGGGACAAACACGATAACGAGACGCTCGAAAAACTTTCTTCATCTCTTTCTCCCTCGGATGTGTCACGCGTGCCGAGAATAATGATAATTCCTTTCGGTATGCCTATGTGAACTCTGTTGACATGAGGAAGCGAAAAAAAGCTCCGATAAGAGAGTCTAGTTCCTCGTGTTTATCGTGTCCAGTGACGCGAAAAAGAATTTCTCTCTCCACGAAATCGAGGAAGGTGTAACAACGAGAGAAATAATCGAGCGAATTTTGATGCGACAAGAAAGCAGCGAAAAAAACTGATTATTTCATTGTTAAATTCGAGATGATATATAAATCAGACATAACGCGATGATCCAACTAGAAATTGAAGAAAAAGTTACATCACATTGAGCTTTAGACGTGAAAACGATTCACATTGAGCTTTAGACGTAAAAACGAAAAATAATTGGAAGAATTTTGATACGAAAAAAAAAAACGACAGAAAATGTATCTGATATCTAAGTATTGCTCTAAATAAAATATAAGCTTTATAATAATGACCTAACCACAAAATAAATATTTTAGAATTCAATATTTTCGAAAATTAAGCATCACAAAATTTAATTTTTATAATAAAAGATTGTGAAATTTAATATTTTTGATGTTATTACAAAAAATATTCAGGACGATTCTACCAGGTGCTAACGTCATTTCAAGTTGACCTTATTGAAGTTGCTACCCGGTCATTGGACACTGAATTCTCGAGACAAAACGCTAGCACGCTCGAGCAATATTTTAAAAATTGTTTGCTCCAGAGTTTTATCGAATTCTCGATTATTCTTGCTTTATTTGTCCTCTAATTACTGCGGAGTCCCGCTCGAGACATTTAAACGCTCGAGAGAACGAAAAAAAAACGCGATTCTAACCTCGCTCGGGGAACGAGGAAAAAAAAACGATCGTCGATTCTGGAGACACGCCTGTTTTCCCGTAAACTCCTGCGTCGAGGATAATTGCCCGGAGACTGACGCGACGCCGGCATATCGCACCGCTATATTTTTTTTATAATTTCTCTTTCACTTTAATCAACGTTACTCACGAGACCGATTTTTAGTCACGCGAGCGCGTCTACATTCTTTTTAGACAAAATAAAAACATTTTTTGTCAAAAAAATTAAATTTCGATTCGTAGTTCTTCGAAGAGGATAAAACGATGAAATATTAATCTCTGTACTACACGTGCTGACGAAAATGTGTGAGAAAATATAAGCGGTCGCGTGACGCTTCTCTGACATTTACGGAAAATTGACACAATATGCAACGTGCAACATTTATACAAATTATCGTAAATAAAATGAATAAAACACGGAAGGTGTCGTCAGAGGATTTTGCTGTTAAAATGTAATTTGTAAATCGGCTGAAGAATTGACGAATAAAATCGTTTGTACGCAATTTTCCCTAACCACACGTAGAACCAGTCATTTTCTATTCTATTTCGATTTTTGTACAAAAATCTAAGAAATTATCCAGGAAATAACGTATTTTTCCTGTAATCGACTTGACTCAACACGCGTGCAACTTTGTATCGTGAGACATTACCAGAATTGACTGAATACATTCGCGGCTTGTACACAATTTTCACTAAACACATGCCTAATCGTCCATTTTGTGTTTTATTTCGATTTTTACATGAAAATCCAAAAAGTTGTACGGAAATTTCGAGAAACTTTGCATTTTTCTCGTAATTTCGATATACTCGAGTCCCACACACGTGCAACTTTGTATCACGGAGAGACATTGCGAGGAGCCGGCGTCTGGCGAAGATGACACACGCCATTTCGTAAATGCGTCGTTGCGTTTGAAGTACTATCAATCCGATAGGAAAAGCATTGCATTTGATACGAATATTGTCAAAATTATGTACTCACCAAACGTGACGGGTTTTTGGACGATAAAACACTTTAAAAAGAACACTCGAACACACACTTTTTTTCAGTAACGCGAAATTTCAGGCACTGACCGCTCGCTTATGCCGGCTTTATTGTACGTTCTGCGCGGACTCACTGGAATTCCCACCGCAAGCGAGCTACTGGCGCCATCTAGCGTCCGCGACACTTACTACGCGTCGCTCGGTCAATAACCTATGCAAACAAAATTAATTATCAAGCGAATTATACACTCATGTAGCTAAAAACGTGAATAGATTTTAACGAAAAAATAGAATTATATTAGAAATTATGGCATATTTGATACAAAAATTTTGCACTCCAAAGAAATTTAAATTCCGGCCTACTTTGATCTAAAAGTTCGCTACAAAATATTTAATTAATTTATAGATTTTGTAATATTGGAGTAACAAAGTATTCTTAAAAAATGTGTATAAATCTAAACTAACATTGAAATGTATCCCAATTTCTCCGAATGATAAAAGAATAGAATTTTGGTTGCAATCGCTTTTCCAGAATTTTCTAGGTGACAGCACTGATAGGCTTTAGCGATTGGCGCATTGAATTCATTTTTTTAAAAATAATATCTACAAATACATAATATGTATTCCGAATTCTCCGATCCAAGCAATATTAAATTTGCTCCAAACGTCCTTTTCGTATTTTATTCTATGGACCAGCGTCGGCTTGACGAGCAAGCGCGTCGTACATCTCGCGCACGGTCCCAAGCCGCGCTATTGGTCGGATCCCGCCAATTGGCAGCGTAGATTCAATTTGTTTTGCGATTACCCGTCATGCACCGTATTTCAACGTACTTTTCCGTTGGCAAGGTTTGCGCTCGTAGTGTTTAGTGTTTATACGCTGTATCGTTGAAACTTACGCGTCTGTGTCGCAAAAAAAGCCAATTAAATAAGTCGTGAAAACAGTGAAGAATTTCCGCATAATGAATAAATATCAGGAACAATATAAGGGAGCAAATCAAAACGATACGACATCGAGACGGATTGTACGAGCGGGCCAGCAGATTGAACGTCAAAAGAACAATCGTGCCGCCAATTTTTGGAGAAATCGCCATGTTGTCGTAAGCCCGGTACCTTCTTGTAAGTTAAATTTTTTATTTATAAAAAATAGATTCTAAATAATTAATTTCATTCCTATAACTCAGAAATTTTCTAATAAATATTACGTACAGCGTCACAGGTCAGTCAGGTCGCTGATCCAGAGACGCGGTTGCGAAGATGGAAACTGGAAAAAGCAATGAAAAAGAAACTGGAGGAGAAAAAAAAGAAGCCCGTGTTCAAGGTAGGAATTGTACATCATCGACTTTATTCTCCGCCGGTTTCTAACAAAGCGAAAGGGAGTCATACTCCGTGTCACTCCCGAGGAACGTACAAAGTCAAGGCTGTGCCGTCTCCGCCTAAAAGGATAACAAGAGCAACGCAAAAGAGACTCGATGCTAAACAAGCGAATCACACACTAGGAGAAAAAACACCGCTTAAGAAACTTAAGAACAAATCGTTCGCTCCTGAAAACTATATATTCAAAGGACCAGCGGGCGTTGAACAAATTCTAATGGCCAAAGAAACAGCAAGCGAAGACGATCCTGTTGAAAATCATAACAGTCATTTAACAGATGTAGAGAAAGCTCTGCAGATACCTTGGCCAGAGTCTACATTTTCTTTGAATAAAAAAGTGTCTCGTTTTTCTCTGAGACGTCAAGATGCCGAGGAAGACCCAGAAACAATAGATGAAGCAAATTACCAAGATGTGGCGGATGAAGAGAATATCGGAGCAATCGCTGAGTCTGATCCTCCACCTCAAGTCCCTGCAAACAATTCTCAGAAAGAACAATGCAGTACGGATTTGGAGACGCCTCCACGAGGAGATTCACAAGCTCCTGCAAGTTTCTCTCCGTACATTACAGTTGCTCGAGGGAAGAACAGCGCGCGGAAGGAACGACGCTCGAGAATGAGCTTACCTCAGACTCCTGATGAGATTCCCTCAAAAGAGACCGTCATGCAAACTCTGAATATTTCCGTACAGGAAGAAGAACGCACTGCGCAGTATTTCAAATTTATTCTTCAACGAGAGATCGATAGACTGGAAGAAATATGTTCGAAATGGGAGGAAATAAAGAGCGAGCCGGATGTGACAGAAGACGCAGGCTACCAAATAAACCAAGCTATCGGTCAAACGCATTTGCTCATTGCAAAAAAGTTTGCGAGATTCCGGAGTCTCGTGAACGACTGCGAAACCGGTAAGGGCGAGATGCTCGTGCAATGTCGAGATTTGCAAGGATTCTGGGACATGACTTACATGGAAGTCAAAGATGTCGACGCGAGATTCCAAAAATTGGAAATTCTGCGCTCGAAGAATTGGGTCGAGGACGAAATCGTCGTTCAGAATAAGAAACGGGAAGTAAAGAAGAAAGTCGGTCCGAAATTCAACGCGAGGGTGAAGAGTTCTGTACGTTCGTGGATCTTGGCGAAGAAAAAAACAATGGCGCAGTCCGTTCCTAGAGACGAGAATGGTGTTCTCCTTCGGAGTCAAAGCGAGAGAGCTTCCTCACCGGAAAATCGAAGTCTGGAAAAGACACCGAACGAAAAATCCGCTACTCGTCGCAGCGTGAGAAAATCACCACAGACGAATCGTGCGAGCTTGAACTCGAGCATCATAAAAACTCCGACATCATTATTGAAGAAGGTCCAAATTTCTCAAGTCACACGAAGTCCATTAGCGATCATGAAAATCAGTAAAACATACAAAACACCGGAAGTTCGACTCGATGATACGATAACGTACATAAACTCGGATCAAACTCCAGGCAAGAGTATCCTCAAAAAATCCGATGATACATCGAATTCTGAATCTTCGATAAAAAAATCGACCCGCAAGGTCGATTTCCGAGAGGACGTGATCAACAATGAGGATAAAGTCGATGAAAATTTAGAAAATAGCATCGACCTCGGTCGCGCTCTGGCTCGCATAGATTCTTACGATTCCGATATATCGGACGACGTTTTTGAGCCCGATCCCATTGAATCCAACGTAACCATCCGCAACGCTGGAAAACGGTTACAATACGAGGATGAAGATGTCATGGACAATGTTTTCGACGACGTCTCGAAAATCGGAGAAGCGACAAAATCACCCACACAAACTATTCCGTCAATCACTATCACGGATTCGTCCCCTCCGAAAAGATTTATTTCTCAAAAATTCCTAAAAGTTAACGCAACAGCGAAAAGAAGTTCCAGTAATAAATCTGGATCTCTCGTAGAAAAAAATTCTCCCGAATCAAATATTGAAACGAGAATTTTGAGGAATAGAGTCATTTCCGTTGACACGCCGAACAAAAATTCTCCTCGACGCAGACGGAGTAAAAAATTAACCATTGATCTTGACTCCAGTACGAAAGAAAATCAGGATCCGGAAGCAATAGAGCCGAGTACATTGGAATCTATGGATATCGATATTGGATCTGCGAAGAGCGATCTCACCACAAGAAGAAGGTCTACTAGAAAAAGCGTTCGCTTCAATGGTATTAATCAATCATTTCAATTTTATTCATTTTTAAAATGATTTTTTTCGTGAAATCAGAAATAAATATTTTTCGTTTTGTTCACAGCTGAAGATTGTACCGTGTGCACTCCAAAAAAGACAACTTATTCGACACCAAGACGGAATCGCACTGTTAGTTTTTTCGGAAATGATGAAAAGGAATCCATCACCCCGTTGGGGAATGGAGACTTAATGTCTTTTGAAACTCCTCCCACCGGTTGGTATTATTTTTTATAAATACGTGTGCCCTCTAAGAGTGTAATCGACTTGGGCGCTTTTTCCGCTTTATGCACGTTTACACAATGAAAAAAGTGCTTTGAAGCCGATAAAACGCCCAAATCGATCGTGCCTGAGATGCTACGAAAGAAAATGTATGATTATGTATTATTCCTAATTTTCATTATTCTTTCACATTCCAGCGACACCGAAACCACGTCGATCTTCAACCAAAAGAAGAAAATCACGGCATTGACAGTGACAAATACTCGATAAATAAATTTTTGTACTGTTTTATTGACTGACGCTATAATATAAATTGTTCGTAAGAAATAAAAGTTAGATGTTGTTTATGTAGAAAATTTGTATTATTTTATTCGGATTGAAAAAACCACAGACGAACACTGTTGTCGCGAATGTCTGATTCCTCCTCGCAGTGCCTTTGACCCGAACTCGTCGCCAATATTGGTAAACATTTGTGGACACTGACGCCGTTTATGCAATCTTTGGAGAGTTTGACTCGCGAGAGAGGACTCAAATCTTCGTCATTGTCATCGAGAGGTTGCCAAACGTTTACGAAACCGTCGGTTCCACCTTGTATTGTAAATATATAATGAAGAAGTTGAATTAATGAAGATCATAAAGCATCAAATCATTATCAATGGATTAACCAAACGCAATTATAAAAATACCTGAAACTATGTCGCTGCCATCGTTCGAGATCGAGAATTGGATTCGTTGATTCGTATCTGACTGACGTTTCTGCATCGAGTGTAATACAACACCGGGATTCCGTAAATCCCAGCAAAGGAATTCGTCACTACGTCGCACTGCTGAATACAGTTTCGTTCCACATGGACTGAATTCGATCTGAGTCACGCCGCTGTCGGTTTTTAAAGAGCACAAGGGACCATCTTTGTACAATCCTGCATTAAATGTTGAATTAAAAAAAAATTTCATATCTTGTCTTTATAAAAACAAACTTTATACTAAAAAGAAAAATATCCATATTGAAAATTATATCAAATTAATCGTACATTTCTAAATATTCAAAATATGAGTATTAATTCCCTGACCATGATTATTTCAAGTGAAACAAATGAGTCAATTTGACAGAGTGAATTTTTTTTTTATTCTATTCACTCACCAATGCACTTTGAATAAGTTCCAAAAGCTATCAATCCTGGCATCACAGGATTTTCTCGAATGCAAGAAACAAGTCCGAAAACGTTTGGAAAATCTTTCTTAAATGAAATTTCATCTTTCTGTCTCCCTGGCCGATCTGTGTCAAAATTTCTGAGGATGCCTTTAAATCCGCACCAAACTTCTGCTCCGCTGTTCGCAAACTGAACACTCATAGCAGCTTCTACCTCATCTACCCTAAAAAAATGAATTATAATTATGCAATAACGCTATAACAGAAACTCTCATAACATTATAAAAACTATTATCAATAAGAATCATTCCAAAAATGATAAAAATATATTTTCAATAAATTACTGGTTATAAGGACGATAGGTTGCCCGTAATTCTCCTGTAAATGCATCCCAGAGATGAATCGGGCTCTCTCGGCTCGTACTTAGGAAACAACAAGTTTCCGGATTCCAGGAATTCATCAAAGGATACCAGCAACTGTCATAAACTAATCCGCCCTCTCGCACTGACAAAACGGAGTTAAAATTTTGCAGCGGCAAATTTTCTGGAATTTTTCCATTGTACAATTCTCGAGGTAATTCATAAATTCGAATTCTGAAATCTTCAGCTGGAACGAGAAGGCACGTGCCATCCGGTGACCACTGACAGCCTTTTGTAAAATTTTCATTCGTTTCTGTAGGAATGTAATCTTCAGTCGCAGAACACAAGAGTTTCGGATTTGTCTTCCAATCGTAAGAAAATCTCTGTGATTGTGAATTTTCACAAGTCTCCTCAACAATTGTTGCATCGTTTTTTACGTTTTCTATGATTTGCTCATTGTCGACATTGTGGTTTTGCGATAATTCCGGACTCAAAGGAGCATTTTCGATTTTTTCCGCGATGTCTTCATATTTTTCTGTTATCTCACTTATTACTTGCTCATTTATCGTAACGGAATCGGCATTGTTTATTTCACATTTGTTTACATTGCTGTCACCTGTTGGACTTGCAATTTTTACTTGTTCGAATAATTCGGTCGACTCCAACACTTCCATAGATTCGGACATTTCTGTACATCGAAAACTCAATTTATTTTTTGAGATAATCAATTAAAATCATGTAATCACGTACATTTAATTTTTCTACACATTTTTGAGGTTATGTTATTTTACGAATTTTGATGCAAACCGGCTGAGGTCACGTCGTCACGTGAGCGGTCATAAATACAGCCGGGTTACCATTCCGGCCAGCAGTTGACACTGGAGCGTTCATTGACATTCAGTCTTCTAACCCTTCTAACTGTTATTTTGAAAATATCATGTTGTTAAAATAATTTGTTTCTATGAAAATTCCGTACTTGAATAAGCAATATTTTTACGCAACTAAATTATATTAATTCAAGAAAATGGGACCTCCAAAACGCATTAAAAAAGATAATGGTACATAACCTCACAAAATAATGTTTCCTTGTTTCTCGAAATCCACTGTACAATGTTGTTGAGGTTTATAATTTTGTTAAAGATCGAGGAAAATGGAAAAAAAGGAAGGAGGATCAGGAAGAGTACAATGAAGACGATTATGGAGAAGGCAACGATATCGACGGAATACCCGACGCTGCGAAAAACGACGTCGAAAAACAAGACGAGAGTGCGATCGAGGATGAATTTGGAGCGAAAGATTATAGATCTCAGATGACATTGAAACCAGATAACGCTTCGAGGCCTTTGTGGGTTGTAAGTTCATCGAAATTAATTGAAAAAAATATTGTCTGAATATTCTGAAAATTGCAAAAAAACGATTTTTTATATATTAGTTATGCAGCGCAAATATCTGCTTTGTGCTCCGAAATATTTTTATTCATTTGATTTACTTCAATTATTGCTTATTGATACTTATATTTGCAGGCACCCAACGGACATATTTTCTTGGAATCCTTTTCTCCTGTCTACAAACATGCTCATGATTTTCTTATAGCGATATCAGAGCCAGTATGTCGACCTGAACACATTCATGAAGTAAGAGAATAATTATTTTATAATTTCTCATTTCAATAATAATAATACTTTGTGAATGATTTCAATAATAAAATAATAAAATTTTTTTTCTCCAGTACAAATTAACAGCATATTCTTTGTATGCTGCTGTCAGTGTTGGATTACAAACTCATGACATAATCGAATATTTGAAGAGGTTGAGTAAAACGAGCATTCCTGATGGAATTGTAGAATTCATCAAATTGTGTACCTTATCATATGGAAAAGTAAGTAAAAAAAATTTTTTTTTTTAATGAGAATGCGACTAAAGCAATTATAAATTTTTCCAGGTCAAGCTGGTCTTGAAACATAACAAATATTTTGTGGAATCGCCATATCCAGAGGTGTTGCAAAAATTATTGAAAGATCCAGTGATACAGGAATGTAGATTACGAAAAAATGTTGATGAGACCGTTGAGAAGGATGGTTTGATAACAAATATTCAAGAAAAATCAAAAGCGATGCAGGTACTTTCTATTTATTACAATTGACATTGTTTCACCAATTATTTTTTTAATCACAATTGTTCAAATATAATAATGAAATTTTAGTTCGGTGCAAAGCCTTTGGTGACACCAGTGCCAGGAACTTCAACAACAGAAGGGGCGACGGATTTGCAAAATCCTAGCGAAACTGCCGCAGTCCCGAACGATATCACTACGTATTTAAATAAAATTGACAAAGAAGACGAAGATGAGGAGGAGGAACAGCAGCTGAAAACTGTGAGTTTCGAGGTGAATCAGGAAAAAATTGAAATCATACAGAAACGATGCATCGAACTTGAGCACCCTCTGCTTGCTGAATACGATTTTAGAAACGATACAGTCAATCCAGATATCAAGTACGTAATATTATAAGAATTGAATAATTATTTTCGAACGTATATTATTAATTTATTATATTTACTGTCCTGTGTTAATGAGAATTGTTCGATATTTTAATTTCTACAATTTTCAGTATCGATTTGAAACCTTCTGCTGTCCTGAGGCCTTATCAAGAAAAAAGTTTGAGAAAAATGTTCGGTAATGGACGTGCCAGGTCAGGAGTAATTGTTCTTCCTTGTGGTAAGAGCTTCAATAATAATTATAAAAAAATTTTATTATTATTGAATCTACTATATTAAAATCGATGATATTATGATAATTTTTTTAAGGTGCTGGAAAAAGTTTAGTCGGTGTGACAGCTTGCTGTACCGTTCGGAAACGTGCTCTGGTCCTCTGCAATTCCGGCGTTTCTGTGGAACAATGGAAACAACAATTTAAAATGTGGTCAACCGCTGACGATTCTATGATTTGTCGTTTCACGAGCGAGGCTAAAGACAAACCGATGAATTGCAGTATTCTAGTCACAACTTACTCCATGATTACTCACACGCAAAAACGATCCTGGGAAGCCGAACAAACGATGAAGTGGCTTCAGGATCAGGAATGGGGAATAATGGTTTTGGATGGTAAGCTTGATTGCTCGATATAAAGAATATATTTACTATCATTCGATAATGGTTTCTTAAATAAAAATATAAAAGACCATCAATCTTTTTTTATCAAAGATATTTTTTCAAAAAATACGAATACTATTTTTAGTAATTTACTTACATTTTTTGGTATTTACCGAAGTAAATATTGATTTGCTTTGTGATATGAATCATCAATCGCAGTCCTTCAGTCAGAGATTATTATTCTATTCGTGCAATTTTATTGTTTCATAAAATTTTTACATTAATAACAATTATGGAATTTTTTCATAGAGGTCCACACTATACCTGCGAAAATGTTCCGACGAGTTTTGACTATCGTTCAGTCTCACTGTAAACTCGGCCTCACCGCGACTTTGTTGCGAGAAGACGATAAAATTGCGGATCTCAATTTTCTCATCGGTCCAAAACTTTATGAGGCAAATTGGTTAGAATTGCAGAAGAGAGGATTTATCGCTCGTGTACAGTGCGCTGAAGTTTGGTGCGCGATGACGCCAGAATTTTACCGGGAGTATCTCAGTCGATCGTGCAAAATGAGTAGAAAATTGGTAATTTGAAAAATTTATCTTAATTCAAATACCAAAATTAATTTTATTTCTGCATCTTCGAGTTGTGTAATTAATAAAAAATATTGTTCTAGCTTCTCTACGTAATGAATCCGAATAAATTTCGAGCATGCCAGTACCTGGTTCGTTACCACGAGAGGCGAGGCGATAAAACCATTGTATTCTCGGACAATGTTTTCGCATTGAAGCATTACGCTATAAAAATGAATAAACCGTACATTTATGGTCCTACCAGTCAGGTATTTTCTTTTTGTTTAATATTTCAATAACACTTCGATGACACAAATAAAAACATGCACTCTATAATTTACAGAGCGAGCGGATTCAAATATTGCAAAATTTCAAATACAATATGAAAGTGAATACAATTTTCGTGAGTAAAGTTGCTGATACGTCCTTCGATTTGCCAGAAGCGAACGTGCTTATCCAGATATCGTCTCACGGTGGATCGAGAAGACAAGAGGCTCAGAGATTGGGACGTATTCTTCGTGCGAAAAAAGGTAACTCGCAGATTTATAGTACAGTATTTATTTACTTTTGGTTTGATACTATGATGAAATAAAAATTAATCAATATCGCAGAAGAAATGAAATAAGAGTATATGTAAATAATAATAACAAATAATATACTGAAACGTTTCACGATTTTTGAGAGTTTCTCGATCTCGATCCTCGTGAAACAAAAGAGGGATTTTGGATGGATTTTGTTATTAATAAATGGGAAACACGGGCTGTAAAATCCAAGAATCGAATAACGTGAATAATTAATAAAATTTTACTCTTTCTCAAGCTTTAAGTTGTTATATAATGCCTCAGGGTCGCTTTCGTGTACGACAAAATATCATCATCGGCAATATATTTGCGTTTATAACGCTGCTGTATTGAAAAGAGTTTAATTAAATAAAAGAAATATTTTATTAAGAAAATTGAAATGAAGCAAATGTTAAATTTGGATACGATTGACATTTTTGCTTGTGAAGTTAAATTATTTATCGAAAGAGTTTCATTGTTTTAGAAAGGATTCAAGATTTGGAATAACAGGAATTTATGAAACGAAAGAGGTTTCAGATTGAGATTCTCTCGTGAAATTTGACTCGAATTGAAATTAAGGGAACTAGAAGTTACCGAGTGACTCTACGTTAAATTAGCAAAGTCGATTCGCTACGACTTTGCTTGTAAAAAAAAAAAGGAATTCGGTTTTTCGCGGAGACGACCTACCTAAAGTCACTGCCTAATGCATTTCTGACTGGGCAGGAGACATCAGTGCAATACTGAGTTCCTTTGCAGTAGATCTGCCTAACCGCGAA
>JAPYYX010000824.1:0-70820 GCA_030522605.1 Cremastinae sp. B BG-2022a
AAAATTAATAGCATTGCATTTTCATAATGGATATATTTAAAAAGTGAATATTAAAATTAGATAAATGAATCAAATGTACAGTATTGCAGTTTTCAATATCGATACAAATACGGGTATTGAAACAAAAAAATGTGGATAAAATTAACAGTATTGTATATTCACCATGGATATAAAACCTGAGTATGCATTCAAACAAGATATATCAAAAAAATATACGTATTACAAAATTGTTGATATACATACAAACACTGAGTATAACAAAATTATAATGTAGACAAAATTAACAGTATTGCAACATTTGATATGGACATGAGCACTGATTATTGTAACAAAAAAACAAAAAAATGTAAACAAATTTAACAAAATTTCAATTTCTAACACAGATATAAACACTGAGTATTATATAAGAACAAAAATATAAATAGACTTTGCAGTATATCATTTCTCAAAGTAAATATCAAATTTAATTGTAGTAAAAAAATTACCGAAATTAATACTTTACCATTGATTTTTCATGCATTATTACTCATCCAATGATTAATATTTCTTCTACGAAAATTGAAAAAAAAATGTCAAGCGTAAAGTCTAGAATGGTATTTATTTTCTTAAAGTATTCCATACACAAGGAGGTAATCTACCTGACTCCAAAAACGGAATTTGTCACAATTATTACAGGTGACGTCGATTAATACCAAACCACAATTGTCCGGGATTTTCCAAACAATATTGCGGAAATGTAAAGTTTTGTGAATACAAAAAGGGTCAGGTCATTGATTGAAACTAACGGTTCAGCGTCAGGGGGGGAGGGGGGATAATCCTCTCAGGTTATAAAACTTTATTTCGAAGTGTCATATACACGACTACAAATGCAAACGGGGTGCAATCTATAAAGTGCGCTTCACTGACTTTATTAACCATTGAAATTCATTTGTCCCCTTCTTCTACTTACAATTAAAAAATATTTGCTAGGATTGGTCGAAAATTTTTTCTCCCTTGTAGAGGGGCATTCATAAATATTTGCAGCTCGTGAGAAATTTAGCCAGATTAGTTCGGACTTTCAAGTTAGAAAGACTCTTAGATCTGACGGTTTCAATCTTTATTGAAATTCATTTTTATATTTGAGGACGTTATATTCATCGGCGGAAAGACATTTAAACGAGAATATTTGTTGACAATTTTTTGGAACAAAACTTTTGTTTCCAAGAAAAATCTTCCGAAGTTATTGAAAAGGGTGGAAAGTTAATTTATTTTATTTGGTGATTTTTGTATTGAAGAACATGAGACGACGAAACAGTTCGCCGTTGGATGAACACCGAAGATTGCCAAGAAATCCCGATCTTGTGTTGGATAAACGAGAGATGGAAGAGAAGGAAGAGCGCAGAAGAAAGTGGATGCTGGAACAAGAAAAAATGCGACAACATGAGAGACTGAAGAGAAAAATGATTGAAGAATACGAGAGGAAGAGGAAAGAGGAACGAGAGAGCAGAATGAGGAATCGCAGAAGATCTCCACACCGAAGCGAAAGTAGACATAGCAGTTTGTCACCCACAACGCGAAGAAGAGACGAAGCGGAAACTAGTACTTCCAGAAATGCAATTATGTCTCAGAAGTATGCTTTGATTTAAATTTTTTATTTATTTTCATTCATTTAATTATAGAAGAATTATTGAATTATAGAGAATTATCGAAGATGACAATAACTTAATAGTTAATAAAATATACGTTTTAGTCGCTTGTAACGTAGTAGAATTCATAATTTTGAGTGACAAATTAATTTTTATAATTTCTGTTCATATTTTTGGTTGTATCAATTTTTTTTAAAGGCGATGTAAAGTTGAAGAAATCCAGGAAATAATCATTACTGTTAATATCATATTATCATCATAGAATTCAAAATATTTTAGTATTGTAATTATGAGATTTTATCCTCTCATATGTGATCACACAGTATAATTGAAAAGTCTACTTATTTGTTCTTATGTTGAATTTTTCATAATTTAATAAATTATTTACGAAAATATAATGCAATTATTATTTTTTAGGGTGGAGTCGTCCGGCAACAATGAAAAATTGTTCAAAGGCCCAGAAGGCTCGAAGATAAATACAGCAGAGCTTCATCGGATTAAAGTCAATATTCATAGGACTATAAGCAACACGGAGACTAATAACGAAATACATCGCGACATTGTCGTTCCGGAGGAAGTTAAAGTCAAAAGACGAGAGGGTAACGTTTGAAAGAAGTTTTTTTTATTCGAAAATAATGGATTTTTATCTAAATTTCTCGATTCTCATCGAAACGAATTCGGCGATTCAGTACAAAATTTTTGTGGATCATTATTTCCGTTGGATCGACATCTGGAAGAATGGAACTCACCTGACGTCTATTATCAATGAAGATTAATTTTTACAACAGATTTTTACGAACATTTTTTCGACGCTCTGCGACAATGAAGATGAATTATTGTTTTCTAATTTTTATTAAACACGTACCATCCATCATCATCAATAAGGAAGATCAACCGGAACATCGTCAATTCACCAATGAAGATTTTTCAGAATAGAGCACAAATCTTTGAAAAAAATTTATAATTTTGACACTTTTTAATGGGTAATACTTCCCTCGCAAACCGGGAGCATTGATGCCTCAGCCAAAACGATTTTTGTTGAAAACTTTGTGAAAAAGAGCCGATACCGCCATAACTCAGTAAAAAAGTTATGCAAGAGGAATCGACAGCTAATTTGAAAATTTCTAGTTCTCTCCAAAACGAAGAAGGTTTATTATGTCTGTTACGTATCTAAATAATTTTTTTGAGTAAAATACTGTTTTTCTATAGATTCGCTTCATTTATTTAAGTTAAAAAAATTTTTTTAAATATTTTTCCTATAATTTTATAATTGATATATTAAATTGAATTCGAACACCAGCATGAATTTTTCAAAATTTTTCTAATGTATTTTCAAATGTATAACTGGGTGAAAAACAGCTAGACTTGAATGTTCCCGGTTTCTGGAGTGGAGGTGCTAAGATAATATTTGCGGAGAAAGTGTTAATATATGAAATTTATCTACGGTCAGAAGATAACTTCTTAACTGATTGTTAAGAAAACAGGAGACTCGTATTCATCATTGAAGATATTTTATATTTCACCATTGAAGATATTTCATGCAAGACAGGTTTCGACGTTTTAAATGTACAAAATATTTTCTAATTTCTATGTTTTTTCCAAATAGGATCAAGATATATTGGACGTTTACTAAGAAGGATTGGATGAACACGTAAAACTGCTGATATGTAAGATTCAATTTTATATCACAGTTTGGTGTGCTGTCTATTGCTTTGTTTTTTTTTGTTTTGTGCTATATTTTGTATTTACGCTTTGCTTTTTTAAAAACCTTTTTTATTTTATGATCTTTCTGTTTTCTGTGTTTTCATATTAAAAACACACTTTTTTGGATTTCATTATCTTGTTTTCAAGATAACATAAAATGGTGTATTGCTAAAGTAAATATCTACGTGAACGTACTGTTACGCAATTTAATCATCTAGAATGAAAATTGCGCTTCTCAACGACTTTTTTATTTGGCTGATATAATTTTCGCTTTGCATGAATACCTTTAGTAAAGTTGACATTTGGGATTATTTCTCAAACTGACGTCAATACGGAAGATCACCAACGGCGGAGCGTTTTCATCAATGAAGATTAAATTGTCATCAACTGAAAATACTGAGAAACTAATGGAAATTTTTTAAATTTTAACTTCAATCAATTAATAATTCAGATCTATAAAAACATTTATTTAAAAGATCGTAGCTATTCTTGAATTTTTTATAGATCGAATTCCAAACATCCTGTTATCTTGAAAAAGACAGCAAAAGAGATTTCAAAAGTCGATTAATAACCAATTTTTTTTGTTCGAGTTTTAAATTACCAAAATTAACAGAACATTAATAGAATATTATATATATTAAAAATAAATCACCGTGTACAAGCGAAGACCATCGTTGATCGTCGGTTTGAAGATGAATTGGAAATGACTTGAGTAGAAGAAAATTTTCACTGGCTCATTATTATTAAAAAAAATTTTAACAATCAAAATTTCAATATCACTTGAATATTTTTGAATTTTTTGAATTTCGGTATCAAATCATTTTTATTTTTTACATCAGTGTAAAAATATTTTCTGAACAACATTAAAAAAGCATTTTAATTTACTTTCAAGATTATGATAAACGTACACTTTGAAGAGAAAAATTATTTTTGATATTGCGCCTTTCAAAAAGATATTTACAACGTCTCCAAATTCGAAGGAACATCAACGAAAAATATCGCGATGTTGAATACAAAAAGGAATAATTTTAGAACCATCGATTATTGGAATGGACATTAACTTTAATTTCAGGAATATCGAACCATGTTACTCTTAAAATTCGAAAACAATCTAATTTTCCATATTTTTTTCAAAACCAAGAGTTGATGAAATAGAAAAATATACATACATGCATTTAATTTTTTTTTTTACTTCATTGGATAATTGTAAGTCATTGGATTTTGAGACTTTTCTGATCAACAATAATTCGACATTAAATTTACTCTTGAACTGAAGCACTTCGATCTGAAAAATTTGCAAGTTTTTCTATTGATTGGTAAGTAATCTTAGAAAAGTGCAAGTTCGTCAATAATTTCAATTATTTAGCTAGAATCAGTTTTGTGTTCAGGTTAACATAAAAATGTAATCTTTTTGATTAATTGAATTAACTTTGTGCAATCAAATAAAGCCTTTGACTTACTCTTATCATACGAGGAATTTCTTCAGCTTGTGTCATTTACATCCTGCAAATATCTTTCCACTTTTTAGTTAAGTACTGTTTGTGCAATAATATTATTTCGAATGTGATTTTTCATGGACTTTTGTCGTAACAGGTGAAGGTTTGAAGCCGATATTTGAGCGACTGAAGCAAACCGAAGTTCCGACCCTGGCAGTTGAGGAGCGTCGAACGGTCGTCGCGATTGATAACACCAAAATAGGTTTGATTCAAATTCTAATAAAAAATTCAATATTTTTATTTGAGGTGATTCGATGACAGTTACGTTGAATGTATTGCAAACGTCGCTTAGTTATGTAAAATGATCGTGGAGCTTCACCATCTTCAAAATTTTGATGTAACAAAAATTTTCTTTTATTTTTATTTATGGAAAAACACAATTTTCTTGAATTAATTTCTGTTAAATCAAATAGTAAGTTATATGCAGACGATGAATAATAATATTTTTTTGTGAATCGTGTTTTGAATTTTTGAATATTTCAATGAATTGTGTTTGTCATCGAATTATCTGAATCCATTTGATAACGATTTAACGTCTAAACTGATATTACATATTTTCAGAGAACAAACCATCCACATCAAGGAAACGATCGGTAACTCCGGAAACTTCGAGTAGACGTTCGAGTTCGAAACGGCGTACTGAAGAACGAGAGTCGAGGTTCATATCTTTCAAAGATATTGCTTTTAAAAGTGTTGCTGTGATTGCAACACGCGTGTACATTATTTTTCAAATATTGTACATTTTTAAACGGCATTCTAATTGTGACTTTGTTCACTGGTACATTTGCATTAGGTAGTTTCTGTATGTAAACTGAAACCAAAAACGTAACAGAATTTTTTTATAGTTCTTCTTTGATCAAATTTGGTGTGGACTACTTTGAGATGATGTTAAAACCGCATCAATACGAGAGAAACTAATGCCAAACGTCCTCACAGCTTTCTCAGATATTTTTAATACGTAAAGTTATGGTCAAGTCCCGTCCATTTAAAAAAAAATAGAAAATAGTTGCTCGTTGCATTGAATATCTGTGAAAAAGTTTTTTAATTTTTATCATCACAGAAATGGGTTTGTAAAATTTAACGAAAGTTCGTTTGAGAATTGATTAGAATTGATCCAAATCGTATTTTCGACTCTTGAGCCCTTACGATAAGATACTACATTCAGCACAAATATGTATCTCGATTTCTAGTCGAATACGTTTTACACGCTATTCAATAAAGCCAAAAATTCACAAAAAGTTTCAAGAAAATCTATAAAAATTTCTGTTTGCGCAAAACTACCTTACATATATTGTCAGAATGCCGTCTGACTTAATATGGATGTTATAATTGCATTATACGAGTTTGTTCTCGTACAAAGTACAAATCGTGGATGTATTGTACAACCTGATTATAAACGTGCTATACATTGCAATACGAGAAATAACTCGTAACAAAAAAATAATACTGAGAATTGCATTACAAAGCTCAAATCAGCTTTGCTAGGTAGTGTCAAGTTAGGTCTTTAGGGAATTTAGGATATAAGAAAGTGAACATAAACACTAAAAAATCTCGAATGAGATTTCATTATTGCATATACATGACTTCGAGTTTGTTTCTCAGCTTCGAAAGAAGACGAAAATGAACGCTCGATCAGTCGATGAAGCGTCGCTAACGCATTCGTACGCTCAATAGGCATTATTTGTTTTGTTTTTATTACATTCTGTTTTATTCTACAGACTACGAGACAATTTGATAAACCGAGGAAAGAAGACACTTGACGACGACGTGAAATTCCTTGCTTGGGGCTTGACCACATCGCGCATGATGCTTTGCTTTTTTTCCATTTTAAACTTTGCATCTGTGTGTCGTGCGTTTGTGTTTTTTCAGCCCGCTGCCTGCGGGAATTTGAATTGAAATCAGACGTCCAGGGCACACTGTCAACCTGATGTCCAACGTAACTCTTCATTTGACGTAACAATTTTCATTTGGTAACAAACGTCAATCATTTTTTGGTTCATTGGTTATTTCACCGTGAGTTATTTTCTAAACAACTTATTAGATTCTTTCATTTTTTTTCTTTTTATCTATCATTTAATATCGAAAAATAATATTACCTGATTAATATTCTATTTGAAATGACAATAGTAGTCAAAAAAATGGTTCACTGAACAAAATGCTTTATTTGAGTTTTGTTATAGAAAAAAGGAAATAATATTTTTCGATAAACTCATTTTTTATTGTTTAATGTTTTTTATATTGTATCTAATCTATGTTTTTTTCATCTTCAGGAGAAATATCAATGTTGGATTTTTATAAATCCATCATCCGGTATTCTGTGTGTGCAATGTTTTTTCCCTATCGCTTTTACTGCTTCAAACTGAAACCGAATTTCTTTTGAAATTTTTTTGTCGCTTTATTCTAATGACACATGACAAAGACTTTTTTACATCGCCGAAATCAAGACAATTTTTTTATAAATAATGGAGATATTCAGGAACAAGTTAGGAGTCTTTAGCTTAGGAAATTATGTTTCAACATATTATGGATCAGAAATCAATACGATAGTATTGATACTATATTAATAGTATATTATCACTGAGTATTACAATATTTTGTGTTCGTTGAAAGTGATGCGCAATACTACGGTCATTCTGACATTTTTATGCGCTAACGAACGAACACACCCGTTGAACAGCTTCATGACTTTTAATTCATTTTTAGATATGAGAGTAGTAGACATAACGAGGACAGGTTGAGAGGTCACAGCAGACATGAAAGAGAAAGGTGAGTAGAAATATTTCGAATTGTGAAGATTCCATTTTTCAAAATTTTAATAAATTACGATATTTAGCGAGAGACACCAAGATCGAAGCAGAGAGTCCAGGACGAGACACCACGATGATGACTTGAGCGAGCATTCGCGACGACGCAGTCGCGATGTCAGCAGGGATCACAGAGATCGCCGAAAGCGTTCGAGCTCCGCAGATCGAGAATCACGCAGAACTGAATCTCGAAACAGGTAATAATTTTTTTTTACACTAAATTATTTGAAGAAATTGAAGAAAATAATACTCAACAAAGAAGAGGAATGAAGACAAGAAATATTTTTTAATACAAAGTAACTTTTAATATTTTTGCAGATCTAGTAGAGAAATCTTGCCCTATCGAGAGCGTCGTGAGCGCTCCCGTGAAGATTCACGTGACAGGCGTCATCGAGACGATCGATCAAGAGAAAGTAGGATACACATGCCTTCACATCACTATGCTGATGCGATACCAATTCCGATGTACTACGAGGTTAGTTTCTTTTGAAAAAATTTCTTGCCATTTTTAAAACTTCAAGTAAATTCAGTAGAAAGAAAATTCTGTTATTTTGATATATAGCTATGCACGCGTGGTATAATTTATTGTGTTGTTAAACTATTCAAGGCGATGTAGATCGAATTTAAAAAACTGTACCTGATTATTAAATATTTAACAATATTATAATTAAATTTTTTTCATTATCTTTAAATTCTCTATAAGTCTTTCATATTATATTGTTCTTAGTACAGCATCGAGATACTTTATCATTATATTTAATTAGCGAATGTAATTTAATCTAAAAACGATGATTCACTTTGTTCAGGGTTTCCATCCAAGGCCAATTATGGTCGGTCCTATGATGCCAATCAGAGGACAAATTCCTCTAGGTCGGGGTAGAATGCCGCCGATTATGGGACCTATTAGACCTTATCCACCAAGATTTTTGCCACCTGAAATGTTCAGACCGACGATGCATCCAAATCCTCGTAAGTTTCGCATATAAAAAAATCTACTGCTATAATTTTTATTTCACTTAATTTTATAACTCAATAATAATAATTTTGAATTTTTTTATTTGGCAGGATTTGGTCGAATGTTCTGAGGATAATTATAGACATCATGTCAAGATTACTTGCGCAATGAAAGACAACTTTATTGAATTAAGATCGAAAAACGGGAGTTTGAAAACCATGTAAATATTTTAGGAACACTCTCGGTAGAGCTTTTACACATTTTAAACGCTTTCACTTTCAATCTCTCGGAATCGAACTAGAAAAATGGAAAAGCTTTATACGCATGTGCCAAAATTTTAGAAAATGGTGATGAAATGAACTTATTATAATCTGTACTACGAGGTAAATCACCGAGAAACAAGATTTGGAGAAGAGCAAATTGATCTCCAAAAATCTACGATGAAAATTTTCTTTACCTCAATCGCGAACATTGTAAAAAATATTTATCGATGTAATTATGACCTTGCTCAAATTATGTTATATTAAAAATACACGCATGATTTTATAAGAATTTATTCCGTTTATTTCATTTTGTAAAAAAATATAAATTGAAAAAAAGCAAAAAAACAATCCAAAAAAATGCATGCTTGCTATAAGTAAAGTTTGGCAATTAGACCGGTGTGAAACGTAAAGAGAACGATCGTGGCTTATAAGAAAAATAATCTGAGAAATCGCGTGAAAAAATACAAATAACAAAGATGGAAAAAATTGCAGAAAATTTCGCAGTGCAAAGTTTAGTAAAAATTTATTAGAAATTTGTCTATTCGTGCAGGAAGCTGAAGAGACGAAAATGTGTACGACACTGTACGAACTATTTGTTCCATTCTGTAAAAAAAAAATCGGGGGATTTAGTGGCAAATATTTTCAGATGACACTGCGCAGAGTTTGGTAGAAATTTGACCGGTGTTCAAAGCCGAAAAATCACGAAAGTGTACACATCAAAGCGGCGCGAAACAGACGCCAGATACATATGTATTTTCTCAACTATGGTCGGTGCGTTTTATGCCGGCGTCGCGAATTTTTTTTTTCACGTGTCGTTTCGTTTTATTAACCCTCAGAAGGCCGAAACGTCTTATCCATATATGACATTATGCATATTCTTATTTTATTATGTAGAGTCAAAACTAAGAAATACGAACATATTTTGATTAAAAAAGGTGACCAAAATTCTGGCCCTCTAAGGGATAATATGCACGCGATTTTTCTACCTTTTGATGATTACAACACTTTGAATGGGTCGATTGAAAAAAATTCATCGTGAGAGACCTCGAGAATTTCGTAAGATATCATAAAACGTACGCGACAAACGTGAACGACGTCGCGTAGATATTCTTGTGAGGGTTAAAAACAAAAACGCAGATCAAAAGCGTGGAGACATTGTCGTTTCTATCTTTGAATGCGTATGCTCGAAATTATTTTTTTCCGTTGCTTTTTTCGGAATTCAGAGCAAAAAAAAATTGTCACGATCCTCCATGAAAATGTGCGTAAAATAACCCTGAATAATAGATCGATTACAATCTAGCGGTAATTAATTGTAGCACGTTCGATTACGTTTTTATGAATTACCCCAAATAAAAATTAATCGAAAAAACGTGAACGTGTTCGAAAGGATAAATAAGTGATAGTGATTAATTCCAGAATTGTCGAAAACAATTTGCAACCACGAGTGATCGTTGCGGAGGTGAATGCGAACGTACTCCTAACGCGAAAGTTTCTTTTTGTTACGATAGATCTTACAAACTAATCGGAACCAAAACAAAAAATTCGGATCGGGGCAAGTGTAAGGCTTTCCCTACTCACGATGATCCTCGTGATATAAATGATGTAAAAGAAATAAGTGCGTGGTAATAGTTCGTTTAGCGTAATCACCTAGATTTCATGTCGTCACATTCGTAACTATCACGGTGGTAAAAAACAATTTTTCCACGCTGCATGAGTTCTCACATCGGCAACATGCACACAACTTCACTCGACGCTTCTTCGCGATCGCGTTACTCGTGAAAAATTCACATTCGCACTTGTGCCATCGCACGGAACGGTCGCAAAGGACAAAAACAAAAACTTCAATATCGTTTTATTCAGACTCTGTTGTGGATTATAAATAAAAGAAAGGAAAATATTCGTTTTGGTGAATATAAGAAATTCTTATCGTCAAGATAACATCAAATAGTCAAATGCGTGTCTTCGAACAAGTGCATGGTTTATCGTTATACTCTCTAAACGACGAGAACTAAATAAACTCGAAGTCTTCCGAATTATTCGAGTTTTTCATTATACACACACACACATCTTGGATGACAATTTCATCTTCTTAAACGTTGAAATGGTGAGATAAATGAATTGAATGAGGGGAAAACGAGAATTTTTTAAATAAAAAGTATTCTATTTTAACAAAGTGACAATAAGAAAAGGCGATAAGAGGCAATCAGAGGAAAAAAATAAGAATTTCGCATGCATATTGAAGTCGTGACTGACAACCTAGACGACAAACAATTTTTCGTTCGGTAAGTGGCATCCATATTCACGGTTTTTTTTAAATTTCATTCAAAAAATTCACAAAATTGGAACCCCATTGCATGTATTATTTCTTTTCATTCCAGATATTCGTAGTAAGTTTGTGACGATTTTCACGATAGACTTTTACTTGGTGCATCATGTATAACGATTCTTTGACGGAATTCGAGGAGAGCGTGTCCTTCGACCTTCACGACCCGAACTTCGGTCAGCCATGTCCTCGGAACTTTCGCGATCGAGAGCACAGTTTCACCGGTGAGTTATACTTTATCGTCTAAACATTTATTTTTTGATTTTCGATGATATTTCGTGATCGGCATATTCAAGCGTCGGTAGTGTATTTTTAAGACGATCATCGTTCATAAACGAGGAACGTTTGCATCAGTCGAGATAGACGATTGTCCCATAATGAAGTTGCCTGATCGAAGAGGTATAAAAAGAGGAAAAACAACATTTTTGTACCCGATACGATTCATTGAAATTATATAGTATAATAATTTGAGCGCGCAACATGCCATCCCGTGTTGTTCTTCGAGTTTTGAAAGGACTACACGTGTGGCGCCAGTATAGCATAATAGAACGTTACACATTGAGCGACGAGATAAAAAATACCTCTGTTATAACTTCATTTTCGTTGCGTCTAAGTCATCCAAATGCATGTTTTGTGCTCTAAAATTATTGGAAACAGATTACTTTTGTTTACCATCGAACCGCCTTGAAGCTTCAATTCTCATATCATTTAAAAAGTACAGAAATAAAAAAACTTGAGATAAAACATTTTTTTTTGTGTTTATAAAAAATGGATACTTGCAAATTATTTTTTTCGGCGCTTTACTCGCGGCCCAGGAATCTCTGAAACCTGTGCGGTAATTTTTTCTTGTTGTTAAAAATTATTCATTTTTTGTCTTCCGATTCTTGACGACTTTTTTATCGGCTGATATAATATTCGCTTTACATGAATATCTTTAGTAAAGTTGACATATATTTGAGATTAATGGGTCGTGTTCAGGGTCGTATCTTTTTTAATGAACAGGAACTCAAATCCCTGTTCACATGCATATAGTCGCGAGTGAGTACATGAACACTGTCTTCACCACTAACTAAAGCAACAGAAGTAAAACCTATTTAGGATGATGTCATTTTTTCACCTTAAGGGCAATGGCTGTCACGTGACCACCCGAATTTCGTAAATTACAAATTTATCAATTAATAAACAAACTGTGTCGAATTTAGATCAAAAAGACTGTATCACCGCTTTTTTGAGCTGAATTTCTCCCTCAATATTGAAAAATTCAACTCAAAAAAGCTGTTAAAAGTTCATTAATTTCCAATTGAAATTTTCTTTTTTTTCTGAGGAAAAAATTTTTTCTTCGGGACTGTTTTTTTTGAAAAGGAGTTCTACTGAATAGAATTTTATATCCATTTACATAAGAATGTATCTATTGATCGCTATATCTACTTAATATCTTCTCATTTTTCTGAAAAAAAAAGACGTTGACCAGAAGGCTTTAGCACCTGAATTCTTTTTTTGAAGACAATTGGCTCATCGTTTGCAATGGGCTTTTGTCGGAATCTGAGAAGACCTGTAATTGTCGATCTTCGATTTTAGATGACAATTACAGATGACCGTTTTTGTTGATAACCCACCTGACGATAACCCGCAGATGAATATCTGAAGTTTCCATGGTCTCGTGATTTGTTTGGAACATTTTTTGGCGTAACCTTTTATTTGATGTCTGAACAAGCTCATACTATTTCCTTTAGATCCATAACCTTTTCTTTCAGGTTATCTCCATATAAAGTTAGTCATCAGCAATTATATTTTCCACGACTGGTTTAATATTTTTATTCAATTGTGGAGTGATGAAAGATTTTCGACCCACTGAACACTGATGGAAAACACTTGGAAAAAAATATTCAATCTAGGGGATTAACGACTTGCCTTCGCAGTTTCACATCACATGTCATTAATATTAAATGACGCATTGACTGAAGAAGACGAAGTAAACAAGGATGTCAATGTTCCTGTCGAATGTCAAAGTTCCACAGAATACTACAGATATCGATGGTTTCACAACTCGCTGAACATTGACCATGCGACTTGTTCGTGAGTTTATACAGTAAAGGGACAAGTGGTGATAAAAATAAAATAAAAACATTATTGAAAAAAATAATGTGAGTACTTTATTTCCAGTTCCACGCATTCTCCGTGGTTTAAAATTTTTTAAATGTTTATAAATCGCCATTTTTCAATACCGAATAATGTTTTTGGGGAATTTTTTTATTGCAATGAAAGGATTATTTTCAATCCGATTGACCACAAGAAAGGAACTTCAAATTTTTCAAATAAAAGCATGATAAAATTGATGTTCATGCTACGACCCTAAATACGGCCCTTATTTCTCAAACTGACGTCAATACAGAAAATGGCCAGTGGCGGAACTTTTTCATCAATAACGATTCAATTGCCATCAAGTAAAAATAAGGAGAAACTGATGGAAAATTTTAACTTCAATCAATTGATAATACGAATGTATAAAACTTTTATTCAAAATATCATAGCAAATTCTTAATTTTTTTCTAAACATAACACCAAACAGTCTGTTAATGATGGAGTAAAAGAGATTTTCAATGTTCATCAATTTTTATTTGAAAATGATATAATTTTTTGTACTTTTTAAAACCAAAAGATTTTGAGACTACTCTGGTCAAACATTCGACATTCAATTTACTCTCGAACTGAAGCACTTCGAACTGAAAAAATTTGCAAGTTTTTCTATTAATTGGTGAGTAATGTTAAAAAAGTTAAAGTTCGTTAATAATTTTAGTTTTCTAGCTGGAATTAGTTTTGTGTTCAGTTCACTATAAAAATGTGACCTTTTGATTAAATTATTTACATCAGTGTTTGACTTACTCGTATATGTCATTTATATCGCACAAAAATATTTTCATCTCTTATTTAAGTACTCTTTGTGCGATAAATATTATTTCGAATGTGATTTTATGTGGAATTTTGTTGTAGCACGTGAAGGGTCGAGGCCGATATTTAAGCGATTGGAGCAAACCGAAATTCAGGGCCTGGAAGTTGATGAGCGTCAAACGGTCGGCGCGCTTGATAACACCAAAACAGGTTTGATTCAGATTCTGACAAATGAAACATTTCAATTTGAGATGATTCGATGACGAATACATTGAATGTGTTATAATCAAACGATATCCCGTGATGTCAAATGATCATGCAGTTTGATCATGTCCAAAATTTCGATGAATCAAATGATTTTTATTTTATTTTCATTTATAGAAAAAACGCAACTTCCTTGAATTAATTTCTGTTGAATCAGATAGTAGATTATATGCACACACTGAATAAAATTTCATCTGTTGATCGTGTATTGATTTCTTGAATATTACAATGAAATCGTGTTTGTTATCGAATTATCTAAATACATCCCATAACAATTGGACGTCTAAACTGAATTTACATATTTTTCAGAAAACAAACCATCCACGTCGAGGAAACGATCGGTAACTCCGGAAAGTTTAAGTAGACGTTTGAGTTCAAAACGGCGTACTGAAGAACGAGATACGAGGTTCGTATATGTATTTCAAAATATCGCTAATAACCCTAAAATTCTATACTACTTGGATATGACAAATTTCCTGGTTTCAAAATGTTTGATCCGAGGACAAAATATGCGCGACAAAATATCCTCAGACAAAAGATCCGCGACAAAATATCTTTTTTATTAATGAAACGAGTGTTTCGAATGTAGCCATAATTTTTTGACTGTTTAATACCTTTTTTCAAATACCTTGCTCAAATCAAGATGAATTTTTTTGAGAGAAAACATGTTAGGATGCAATATTATGCGCACGATGTTATTTCCTAATTTCGGCGTCGCCCCCTCCCCATATACCCAACACAACTCGCTCCAAACCCAACGGAATCCCGAAACCTATACACATCTTGATTTAAGCAGAGCCCCTCTTCCGAATACTTACCCGTCCAAATTTTTCATTCAAGGTGATGTTTGCCGCTACGAGTGCGAGAGGGACAAAATAAGAGAATCATATTATTTTTTGAAGGAAAGTCTACACTGTGATTCTTTTTTTTCTTCGAAAAATGTTTATTTTCAGAGAAAATAGCAAAGTTCGATTATGCACGATATAGGACACTTGAATATCACTTTAATGTAGGATTACGACAAGGGGGTCCAACCCCCCTACCGAGGCTTCGCCACTGGACTCCACCAGGAGCTACACACCTGAACACCATCAGGAGCTATATGCCTAAATTATATAATAAATAATTAATCTAACATTAATGTATTAAAAATGCAAAAAAACCTTCAAGGTAGTGCGAGTGCATTCCGTAGCATAGCATAAACCATCGTAGCATGAATAAAATGTATGAAATATGAAACTCGTGAACATTGAAAATGAAAAATATTGATAAACTGGACATAAATTCACAAAAAAGATATTTTGTCGCTGATATTTTTATATTTTTATATTTTGAGGATTTTTTAACTTGGTACAAAATTTCCTATACCGGGATGATGAACACCTCAGTACTTTTAAACCAATGCAGCTTACTTAATCGCCGACATTAATTAACGTCAGCGTAGTGATCTGTACGCTTCTTTTAAACAGTTGACATGGAAAACGTAGGCAATACAGAAGACATCATCATTGAAAACTATAGAGACCATGCATGAATTACTGGACAATAAACGTGGAAATAAGATTATCAATTTCACCATGAATAATTATCCAAATTTTGTTACTAATTTTAATGAAAAATAAACATTTATGAAAAATTTTATAATTCTAAAAGATATCATGAAGTATAAGTAATTGAGTAAATTCATTGTGATTCAAATTTTCCAACATTTTTATCAACCTGATTTAAAAGACAGATTGAAATTATAGAAAAAATGCACAATAGAGTGTACAGCAAAACGAACTTTTTAAGCAACCATTAAAAAAAGTATCGTCTGATACATGTGCGAAAGTGTTTCAACATATTATGGATGAGAAACATATAATGATAGTATTGAAACTTGTTATTACCTTTAGTGAAGTAGTAGAAGAAGAAGTAGAAGAAGTATGTATTACCAATGGGTGTTGCAATATGTATTTTGAGGGTGTTCGGAAATTGATTGATAGTACCGCAAACGAGAATTCATTTTAGATTTTAGAGTAATAGACATAACGAGGACAGATCACAGCAGACATGAGAGAGAAATGTGGGTAGAAATATTTTGAAATGTACAAATTCAATTTTTCAAAATTCTAATAAATTTCGATATTTAGCGAGAGATACCAGGATCGAACGAGAGAGTCCAGTGCGAGACACCGCGATGATGATTTGCGCGAGCATTCCCGACCACGCAGTCGCGATGTCAGCTGGGATCATAGAAGTCGTCGAAATCGTTCGAACTCCGCGAATCAAGAATCACGCAGAACTGAATCTCGGAACAGGTAATATTTTTTGTAATTAACGAATGTAATTTATTTGAAGTAATTAAAGAGAATAATATTAAAGAGGAATAAAAACAGAATGAACGAAAATTTCAAATACTAAATACAAGAAGTAAGAAAAAAAGAGTGTAAATATTTGTTGTAAAAAACAAGCAGTCATGATAAATAGTAAATATGACATCTGTTTACAAAAATTTTTCACAAGAATAGAGTCAATGAGCATTTTTTTTGACAGGTTTAAAAAAACTTTTATTTTATTTATTATTATATAAAAAAACTTTAATTCAAAGTAACTTTTAACGTTTTCGTAGGTCTAGTAGAGAAATCTTGCCTTATCGAGATCATCATGAGCGCTGCCGCGAAGAATTTCGTGACAGGCGTCATCGAGACGATCGATCAAGAGAAAGGAGGATGCACGTGCCTTCACATCACTACGTAGACGCGATACCAATTCCGATGTATTACGCGGTTAGATTTTTTTGAAAAAATTTCTTTTCATTTTTAAAGCTTCAAGTAAATTTTCTCGAAATAAAATTCTATTATTTGGATCTACAGCTATGCACGCCGTGTATAATTTATTGTGTTGTTAAACTATTCAAAGCGACGTGGATCGAATTTTAAAAAACTGTACCTGATTATAAGATATTTAATAATATTATAAATTATAATTAAATTTCTTTCATTCTCTTTAAATTCCCTATAAGTTTTTCATATTATATTGTTCTTAGTATAGCATCGAAATACTTTATCATTACATTTAATCAACGAATGTAATTTAATCTAAAAACGATGATTCACTTTTTTCAGGGTTTACATCCAAGGCCAATTATGGTCGGTCCTATGATGCCGATCAGAGGACAAATTCCACTAGGTCGGGGTAGAATGCCGCCGATTATGGGACCTATTAGACCTTACCCGCCAAGATTTTTGCCGCCTGAAATGTTCAGGCCGACGTTGAATCCAAATCCTCGTAAGTTTCACATATAACAAAATCTATTGCTGTATTTTTTATTTCACTTAATTTTATAACTGGATAATAATAGATTTTGAATTTTTTAATTTGGCAGGATTTGCCTCAATGTTCTGAGGAAAATTATGGAGATCATGCTAAGATTAATTGCGCAATAAAAGACGATAAATCGAAAGACGATTTTATTGAATTAGGATCAAAAAGACGAGAGTTTTAAAACCATGTAAATATTTTCAAAAATCACTCTCGGTAGAGTTTTTACATATTTTAAATGCTTTTAATCTCTCCGAATTGAATTATTAAATCGAAAAGCTTCATACGCATGTGCCAAAATTTTTATCATTAATTGAGAAATCGACTTATTATATTATATTCCATAAATTGAGGTAAATCATTGAGTGACAACATTTGGAGAAGAGCAAATTGATCTCATAAAATCTACGATCAACCGTGAACATTCTAAAATGTATGTTTTTAAAATAACATTATTACCTCGGTTAAATTATGTTATGTTAAAAAAATACACGCATGATTTTATAATAATTTATTTCATTAATTTGATTTTGTTAAAAAATCTAAATTTAAAAAAAGCGAACAACATAAATGAACATAAAAATATAAGTAAAAAATATGGCAAAGTTTTCAGAAAATTTCGCACTGCGCGGTTCAGTATGGAAATTCATCCAGCGCGGAAAGCTAAGAATACGAAAGCGTGTGTGATTTTATACGGACCAATGTTTATTTAAATCCGTAAGAAAAACACATCGAAAAATTTGAAGGCAAAAATTTTCGGAAGATCTCATACTACGCAGAGTTTGGTAGGGATTGGACCGGTGTGGAAAGCGGAGAGAACACGAAAGTAGGAAAGGGACGCGAAACTGACGCCAGTATCTTCCCAACTGTGGCCGGTGCGTTTCATGCAGGCGTCGCGCATTTTTTTTCTCACGTTTCGTTTTATAATATTCATTCGCGATTTCTCTAGTTCTCGACGATCGAGACTTCGGATGGGTAAAAATTGATCGGCCGAAAAACTCATCGAGAAGGAATTCAAAAATTTCGTCAGAATCATAAATCTTTCGCGTTAGAGGGAAAAAGTGGGGCCGTTGACCTTCCCCACGTGCGCGACAGACGTGAACGAAGCCGCGTAGAAAAATCCTCGTAGTGGGGGTAAAAAAAGAAAAGGGCAGGTCAGAAGCGCGGACACATTGTGGTCTCTATCCTTGAACGCGTATGCTCGGAATTCTTTTTTTTTTCGCTGCCTTTTCCTCAATTCGGAGCGAAAAAAAAATATTCACGATATGCCGTGAAAAATGTATGTAAAAATAGCAGCGAATAAAAGAGCGATATGAATTTAGCCAAGGTAGCCAACTGTTGCACGCTCGATTACGTTTTTTCAAGTTTCCGCAAAAATGAAGAGAAAAAAAATGTTTTTCCACTCGGACGATAAATCTCGCGTTGGCGAAACTGCGAATAAAAATTAATCGAAGAAACACGAGCGTGCTCGAAAGGGTAAACGAGTGATAGTGATTAACTCTTGAGATTTGTCAAAAACAATTTGCAACGATCTATCGTCGCGGAGGAAAATGCGAACGCATTCCTGCGTTAACTCGAAAGTTTCTTTTTGCCACGAGAGACATACAGATTGATCGGAAACAAAAAATTCCGATTGGGGGAAGTGGAAGTCTACCCACGATGCTCGTAGTGATATAAATGATTATATTAACGGACAGAGTGCGTGTAATACTTCGTTTAGCGTAATCGCTCAGACTTCGTGTCGTCGCATTCGTAACTATCGCGGTGGTAAAACAATTTTTTTTCACGCTCGGACATTCCGCGTTGAGTTCTCGCATCGGTAACACACGCACACAACTTCACTCGACGTTTCTTCGCGATCGCGTTACTCGTGAAAAATTCACATTCGCACTTGTGCCATCGCACGGAACGGTCGCGAAGACAAAAACATAAACTTCGATATCGTTTCATTCAGACCCCGTCGCGGATTATAAATAAGTGAGGAAAATATTCGTTTTTGTAAACACAAGAAATTCCTTTCGTCGAGACAACAACGAATTGTTAAATGCACCTTCGAACAAATGTTTTATCTTATTTAAACTTTCTAAATGACGAGAACTAAATAAACTCGAAGTCTCGCGAATTATTCGATTTTCTATTACACACACCTTGCGTGACAATCTTATCTCTCTTATCGTTGATATGGTGAAATAAAAAAAAATTGGAGGAGGGGTAAACGAGAATTTTTGAAATAAAAAGTACTCGATTTTAACAAAGTGACAATAAGAAAAGGCGATAACAGGCAATCGGAGGAAGAAATAAGAATTTCACATGCATATGGAATTCGCGACTGACAACCTCGAGGAGAATCAATTTTTCGTTCGGTAAGTGACATCCATAGTCACGGCTTTTTTTAATTTTAATTTCATTTTGAAAATGATTTATGAAAAAATTTCAATTCTATTTATTTAATTACTTTTTTTTATATTTCAGGTATTCGTAGTGAGGTTACGACGATTTTCACGATAGACTTTTACTTGGTGCATCATGTATAACGATTCTTTGACGGAATTCGAGGAGAGCGTGTCCTTCGACCTTGACGATCCGGACTTCGCTCAGCCATGTTCTCGGAACGTTATTTTTCGCGATCGGGAGCACAGTTTCAGCGGCCAGTGTGAGTTATTTTATTATTTTAACGTTTATTTTGAAAATTCTTTGATTTCGGTGAATTTTCGCGATCGGCACATTCAAGCGTCGCAAGTGTATTTTTGAGACGATCGTCGTTCATAATTGTAGAATATGCGTTTTGCATTAGCCGGGACAGACGATTGTCACGTAACGAAGTGGTCTGAACAAAGAGGTATAACAAGAGGGAAAAAAACAACATTTCGGTACCTGAACCGATTCATTAAAATCATAATATAATAATTTGAGCGCGCAACACGCCATCCCATTGTTCTCTGAGTTTTAAGAAGTCAACGCGTGTGGCGCCAGTGTAGCGTAACAAAATACAACAGCTATAGGACGCCGAAGAACGAAGAACACGTGCGACACACGTTTCCTCGGACAAAATATGATGCGAGCTCTCGAGGGGAGCATTATATGACGAATTCGCATTATCAACGACGTCAGGGACCTTCTCGACTTCGCAAACGATTTCGAAACTTTCCACACCGAGAGGAACGAGAGTGCGACGGAAAGAATTATGCACGAGTCAGATTTATGGCACGTGGATGAAACGACGACGCGATCGCCCTCCTGTCACGCGAAATGTGCACAATAAAACACTTTTTCGATTCAATTTCTTGGTAGTTCAATGAAAAATCGAACACTATCGAAATTTTGATCCTTCAAGATTAAGATTCAAGAATTCGAAATCTCAGTCTTATTGTTAGAAAAATTAATTTGATAAAATTACTTTTCTTTCCATTCTTAGAAATCTACATAGCATTGACGTCTCGTGTGATGCCATTATTATTATTTTACCATAATGTTCATTCAATATTTTGAAATAAAAAATACTATTTTAATTTATTTTCTAATAATTGTATATGCTACATCTTTAGACCACTCAAAAACAAAAAATATGTTGACTAATGAGATAGTACACGTTTTGCAACCTCGTTTGCGTTACGTTTAGTCAAAATTATCAAAACGCATGCTTTTTACTCTGAAACTATTTAGAAATAAAAATCTTGCTCTCTTAAAATTGAGACGATAAAATATTTTTAAATAAATTTTCATTAATTTTCCTGCATTAACGGCGAAAAGATTACGTAGTCATCATCGAACTACCTTGAAAATTTAATTCTCACATATATAACCTCAAAAAAAAATCCGCAAAAAATGCGGCAATGATGGAACTTCCGGGATAAAAAATTCTTGTCATGGATGCTCATCAAAAATGGAGAATTACAAAATATTTTTTATTTTTCGGTATTCGACTCGTGGCCCAGGAAACTCGAAAACGCGTGCGATCATTTTTCCCTGAGAATAAATATTCGGACGTCTCTGAATTTCCGTCTAAATCGTTATGTTGTATCAATGAATTTAAAGTTAATGGACTTCGCAAACACTTTTTCTCCTTTTTTTTCCAACGATAACAAATCGAATATCGGTGCCTGACGCAAGAGCATGCTGTTCACATGCATAGATACTTATGTATACTAAAAATTACCCTTGCTAATTGCCATTGACAGTGATGAAGCATAACGTTCGTTTCATTACGCTCGTAAATCAAATCAGATTTATTTGTCTTTATAATGAGGACCACGAGCTGCACACAATTTCTCTCTTACCAACGATCTTATCGATTGTTTGTTCTTTTTTTCATCGAATCTTACATCTGATCATAAATCAAACGTTGAAATTTATTACCATCAAAAGACTCGTCTTTATATTGTTTCATTTGTCAATTTTGAAAATCGTTCCGCATATCCGCATAATGTCCATTGTTGATAATGTGAATAATGTAAACAACAAAAATTCCGAATACATACTTTGAAGCCATAAGTGGTTACAAAGCGGTAAAAAAATTTACGAGTCATCTGCATTATCAACAGACGAAAATAAAGATGGTCAATTTTTAATACACATAAAATACGATAGATGGACACACACATCGGTTCGAGCGTCGATTTTTTTCTAATCGAGATTGAAGTCATTATTCTAAAGTTATTACTTTTTAGATTTTGCTTATTATAAATAATGGAATTTTCACTGAGACAATGCGTAAAACTGAGCTCTTTTTTTATATTTTACATTCTAAAAACAAAATAATATAAAACGAATTTTTCACTTCGGATTTCTTTGTTATCTATGGCGATTGTCTCTTTCGTTCGTTACCACTCTGCCGGTCATCCGTTCGAAGTTTCGTCACTGCGATTCTGAATTCTTTCAACAATAGAGATCTCAATGGCAACGCACTTGTTACACTTTTTCCTTGAGGTCAACGAGCAGCGAAGAAAAATAAAATGTTTCGACGCACTAATATATTTCGTAAATTTGCGTCGTGAGCATCGCCATTAAAAAGCAATTATGCGAATCGGGATATACCATTAACCTTCGAACTCTCGATCTGCAGTGGATAGGGTGGAAAGCGTTATGTGTGTTTCAGTTTGTTTGGCCCATTTTTAAGATAATTATCGTGAAACGATTATACACGAAAAATTGTTTGTTCTTCATGTGTTTTTCCTTTTTTTTTGGTTTTTCGTCGGAATAAAATGGTGCACGATCCTAAAACCCGATTTTGTTAGTTCAACAGTCTGCATCCGTCTCTCGAACCTCATAAACGAGATCTTATTACCATAGCTGGTTCTATATTATCTCGTCTAGACGAGATTTCGAATACCGCGTGTGCGGTCGAGAACCGAGCTGCAGGAGTCCGAGCATTGACGTTTGCTTTGCAGAATCATTATCTCGGATACGGCGATTCCGCGGCAAGTTTACGACTCTTTGAGGTTGACAACGGGAGACGAATCGACGGCCATGTTTTTTTTTCTTCGAATATTCAAAAAGCAACAAAAGAATAGACAAAACGTTCTCTCGTTGCCGGAAAGAAAATAAATGGGTCTGTTTCGTCGAAAACTGTCGACGAGGCGAACGCCAACAATTCATACAAATAATTCTATTTTAACCGTTTAATTTTGTATTTGAAGATTTATTGTAAGTTATAATTCATTCACGAAAACTCCATACTTCGGTAAAGTACGGTAGGACTGCGCCTCCGTACGAATTGCTTTCATAAAAAAAACTTCTCGCCGAAAATCAGAATTCGACAAACAGTCGCAGCTTACACACGTCCTTAAAATTCACAATCTTATTCTTTAAATTTTTATTTTTAATCTTTCATGTTATTTTTTAAATAAAGTTTACTGTTTCATCAATAAAAATAAAAATATTCTTCATATATTGGAGCGCCCCATACAGAAAATCCTCCTCCATACAGGGTCTCCATTGAGAGATAACACTTGCATTTTTTTACGTTATACTACAAATGTATGTTATTTATTTATATGTAACATGTTATTTTAAAAAATCTAACGTAAAATTTAAAGTACAGTTTTTTTTAAATATCCAGTCTGATCTAAATCAAAACACATTTTAAATCCATTTTTTATCTTTCAACATTCATGTTTGAACGACCCATTTAATGTTTATCAAGTCATTGTCTCTCAATTCGGACCACAGACGTGTGACTACTCTATACGTATACAAAGACCGATCCTTTTGATACACGTGGCTTTTTCGCTCGTGTCCAGCTTGAAGCTTTCGTATCTTATCCTCTACATGAGAAATTTTACGACCAACCGCAGACACAATTGGATCCAGGCTTATCCATTTACTTTCCTGGTATAATACTTATCTCAGACACGTGTGTATTTTTTTTATCGTCTACACTCGGATTCAGACTGAGACGCAAGCGTGCAAAAAATTTGCGGAAATAAAAAGTAAAAAGATCTCGTCAACACGTGGCTTTGTCCGCCGTTTTTGATTCTGTAATGCGATTTTTTCTTACCTGTCAGTTGTCATCGTCTGACACCAAACGACCTGGAAATTCGAGTGCAAGGTGCTCTTTCTATATATGCCGGATTTTTTTCACTGTGTGTGGCTAATTGCTTTTCGCAATCTGGTTTTGTAAATCGGATTGATAAATATTATGTAACTTGACTTTTTTTCACTGATGTAAATTCTATGGAAAATAATCGTGTCGACGCGTATAGTCTTCTCATGAAATTCAAGTTCAGAACAGGATCACAACATTAAGAACAAGTTCACAACATTAAGAGCAATCGCAACCACGTGACCTCTCTAGATTTCGTAGGTCCCGGATTTCTCTCTCAAAATCGAATAATTAGACTTGAAAAAAATTCAGTTTATTGCTTTTGACCCAATGAATTGCTCTTTGGTCCAAATTTTCATGAGAATTCACTTATTGAACAATAAAAAAATAAACAAAAACCGGACAACAGGTTTCCCGCGGAAGACGCCCGTTGCTTATTTTTTATTAATTGATACGTAAATTCTCATGAAAATTTGGACCACAGAACAATTCTTGGGATCGAAAGGAATATACTTTAATTTTTTCAAGTTTAATTATTCGATTTTGAGAGAGAAATCCGGGACCTACGAAATCTAGTTACTTTGAGGGTTGTGATTGGTCTTAAGATTGGTTCTCTGGTCCAAATTTTCATGAGGATCTATTTATTGATTGATAAAAAATGAACAAAGATCGGACAACAGCTTTTTTATTATGATTAATATTACATATTTTTTATTAATTAATACGTAAATTCTCATGAAAATTTGGACCAGAAGACAATTCTTGGGATCAAAAGGAATATACTGTAATTTTTTCAATTTTAATTATTCGATTTTGAAAGAGGAATCCGTGTCCTACGAAATCTGGGTGGTCACGTGACTGTGCTGATTGCTCTTAAAGGTTTAGAACTTCCTTTTCATAATTAAGGTCGTAAATTGTGAAAAATTACCCTCAGTATAATATTAGAGACATTCATTGTCCATATCTACCCATTTATTGTCTGGTATGAGTATTTCATGTCGACTTGAACTCGTAATCGGTCTTGCCACAAGCATGCAGAAAATTAGCAGAAATTGGAAATAACAATAATATATCCCGTCAGCACGCGCGTCTTTTTCACCGTTTCTTAGTTGTACAGTTAGAAATGTTTCTTGTAAATTATCTGCATGCAAAACAGTGATTACGAGCATTGTTTGACATAAATGCTCCACACATTCGGTAGGAAAGTAGAGTTTTGCAAAAAAAAATTTTTTAAACTTCAAGAAAAGTAACGAGAACGTAATTAAAAAACCAACACACTGAGGGTTATATTAATACAAAAAATTTAATAATACAAAAAAGAAATTCATTTCGTTCGATTAGAGAGTGTTGACTGTATTGTATAATAATAAAAGTCAGAATTTCATAAAAATTGCCTAGAATGTACTCCGAATGATTGTAATGAAAGTTCTAGATTATGATGGGTCATAAAGACCCTTTTCTTTAACGATTACAAGTACTCATAAAATCTTTTTCTTCAGCGCTCAGCGCTGTAAAAGATTCATTAACTTTTCGATCTTGAAAAAATTGGAAAACACTACGGGAAAAAAGCTTCGGTTGCATTTGCGATATAAAATGATCCGGTTTTCCCCGGAGCGTCCACTGGGTGATGAACTTGAAATATTGAAAACTATTTTTCTATCCTACTTTAGATAAAACTGTCTAACGTCTGCAACTCTTTGTCGTCTTCATGTACATATATGTACAGAAAAATAATTTTTTGTCTTGTACATATAAGTTAAAGTTCATTAACTGGTATTTTATTCATGCTTGCGTTAAGGTGTGAGAACACGATCCGAGTTTCTGGTTATAAATGTATCAGAGTCTTAGTAACAAAATTTTTCAATTGTAATGTTTTCCAATTTCCGCCTGGAAATCAAGGAAAACTTATCAATGAGGCTCAAACATGTTATCTTTCGCGAGTTTTTTGTAATTTTGCTGGACCAAATATCGGAATTTGAAGATCAAAAAATTTTCTCACTAGGACTGGACACAGTTCTCGGACAGTGTTCAAACACCTTTATAGGACACTTTGTTAAACATCACCTCGAAAATGAATTCATTGCAATATTCTATCATTTCAACGATATAAGTTAACCCCCTGTAGTCACATCTCCAACTAATACCGTAATAGTCACGTGGAGTGTAATTCACCCCACTCACTTTGCTGAGTGAAAAATCATTCAAAAATTACAAAAAAAAGTTTTAAAAAATTCTACAGTCTATTTTTCACTTTTTTTTAAAAGACTCTGTAGATTATTGTTGATTCGCTTTGTATTTTAAGTAAAAAAATGGTCAAAAAAGAAAAATTTCGGACCGGAATCCGAAGTTGAAAATACCCTGAGGTGTATTTTATCCAATGTGATTATTAAAGTTACGAATAATTTAAAGCGATACGTAGCGATATAAGTGCGAATGGCGCTCTATGCATGTTTGCGATATATAACACTTTTAAACATCACCTCGAAGATGAATCCAATGCAATATTCTATCATATCAACGAAATATGTCTTTGGCTTCACGCAATAACAAGTTTCATTGAATAATAAACAAATTTATTTGGAAATGCAATGTATATCTCTCAGTGTACGTGGACAAAGGGTGAGAGTAAATCTCATAGTTCGCTGGCTAACGGATTACGAACGTCACAAATATTTTTCTCGAAGTTTCATAATTTTCCAACATAACAACAAAAAGATACGTACAGGTCATTTTTGCAAAGAGGTTATCGGAAACCCCTGCAACGAGCGAAATGACGTTAATCTGTGACCTGGGACCCTCGAGAACGAAAACACAGCCAACTTTCTGATGTAACTCCTCTCGATGTGATTGTTCGTTTCTTATCGTTATTCTAATTACGTCGCTCGATGGCAACGGCCTTTGGGGTCTCGAATATATTTAATTGAATGGAAAAAAAAAGAACACTCTTGATTAACGATGCGTCCGTTGGCTTTTATCCGGCGAAACAATTCCCATCTGAAAGAAATATTTAATTCGCAAAAGGGAAAATGATGGACCTTGATCGAGCATTTTTTATTTCTCCGCTTTTTGATTTACGCAAATGCAATGTCAAGTACGCACTAACGATTCGAGACAAGAGCTTGATAACGCGGTCATGGCAGAAGGAAATGAGAGAAAAACAATGTCTTGCAATTCGGAGGTCTCGTCGTACATCATTGTCTTGGACGAAGATTCATTGCCAGCTTCCTGAAAGCTTTTTCAGAATTTACTTCCAGGTATAGTTGTATCGCGACAGTCAAGATCAAAAGTTTTTTCCCGTCTAAACTGAAAAAAAAATTTATAAAATTTTATCCAAATTTTATTTTACTTTTACAATTTCACTAAGTAGAATTTATTTATATCAACAATATGTCTATATCGTTTAGATAAAAGTAAAAATATTATTGATTGGGAAATCTGTTTTTGTACTCTGTTTTGATTGTTTATACGTAATAAAATTAGAATAGAAGATTAATAATATCAATCAATTGATAAAACAGACTTCAACTATGATCTTGCGGTGTGTTAAGGTTAAAATTTTTCATTACGTTATAAAGTGCATTGAAAATATATTTGCCACAGACACATGGATTGAAAATTTATTTAAAAAACTAAATAACTTGGATGAGTACCAAAATCATCAACAGTAATTATAACCCGAACTCCATGCAATTAATGCTGATGCATATTTAGAAATAATGATTGTCTCTCGAGGTAGACTTGCCCTTCCGCGTCTTTGTCCAAAAATCATAAACTGTCTCGATTTGTAAACAGCCCTTCGACGAACTATAGAGATCGCCGTCTTGCTGTCGCCTCACATGCAATAAAATTTGAACTAGAAAATTACCTTTCATTTATATTATAGGTTTTATTACGTTGTTCTAAGAAAAATGCGGGAAATTTGAATTCGGGTCCGAAGGCATGGCACGCTAACTCTGACAGTGATGTTTTGTAGTCACATAAGACCGATCAAAATAGATTCATGGATTTCCCCGAGATTTCTAGATGCTTTACAAAATCGTATTCATTGCGTTAATCAATAATGGCGATTGTGTTACGATGTCTCAATTACGAACAATATTACGATGTTTCAATTACGAACAATATTGCGATGTCTCAATTACGAACAATATTACGATGTCTCAATTACGAACAATATTACGAGCCACAAACATGCGTTAGGTGTGGACCAACCGCAATCGTGAACTTAAGTTAAACTTTGATAGGATAAATTAATTTTATATTTTAATATTGGAAATCAACGTGATGCACGTAATATTAAGTTATTCAAGGATTAATGTTCTAACACATTATTTACGGATTGCAATAAAATATGCTTAATGCTGATGAAAGCCTGGCTTGACATGTGACATGTAAGATGTAAGATGTAACTCGTGTTTGAGATCAAAAGATCGCAAAAACCATTCACATTGCGTTAATTGCTCAAAATCAAAAGAGAGCAACGCGTAACTCTTTTTTTCTTCGAAAATCATGAATGCTTAGACAAGATCGTGTATTACAATTTTTATGCCGATGAACGACATCATCTATTCCGAGAGAGATATTGATTGAGTGCCACGTGCCATAGAGATGTATTGCATAAAACTTAGAAAGAAATTGAAAATTCAATATTTCAAAAATTATTTGATTTTTTATTTTATGTAATTGCTTAAAATATTAATTCAAATAAGTTAATTTTTTATTATAATTTTATTTAACGCTTTTCGAAAGTTCATTCATAACTTTCATTCATTTTCTAACTTTTTTCAACTTCAATCTCATTCGCAACAAAACAGCTGTTCGTTCTTTATACGGTGGGCACAACTACACTTTAATCATCGAGGGGAGCGCGAGCATCGCGATTATGCTGTCGCGTTGAGAACGCTCTCGGGTCGCGACCCAAATTGAATACAAAACTAAGCAGTGAGGAAGCTTTCGCTTTTTCGCGTAACTTGTACGAACCGGGGCGTTTGATCACGCGAATCGCACGTGGATTATTTGTCAAGGATCAAAACGTTACGATGCTTCCACGATATATCATCGATTGATCATCAATCGCGTCGCGAGGGAACAAAAAAAAGTGTCTCACGTCGACGTAAGCAAAACGACGATTTTCATGAACTTCTGATGTTTCCTCCCGGAGGAAAAAAAAGTTTCTGCGAAAAAATTTAATAAGAAATCTTTGACGAAGAAGAAAATATTACGTACAGAATAAAAAAAAAAGTAAATACGTCGAAGTGCTCGGATCGATGCAAATTTTCTCGTACCGGGACTCGTGGTAGATTTAAATATAGCACGGCTAAACGCAGAGCAAATTATTTGTGATGCTCGAACGAGCAAAAGTGTATCTCGAACAATGAGTCTGCTATTTCTGTGACATTTCTGAGATAAACACTCAGCGCTTACAGCACTTGCTAATATTTTCTATATCGAGTGAGTAATCTTATTTTTTTTAGACATCTGACAAGAATTTCCAAATAAACGTCCGACTTATTTTCGATGATTTTTTCACGATTTCCGAGAAGTATTTTTTTTGTTCTTTACACGAGTTATTAGCGAACTTTTTGTCACGAGTCACGAATTTTGTAAAAAAAAGTAAAATTGGCACAGTCTGTAATGTCGAGGATAATTTTTTTTACAATTTTTTGCGCTTCTTGAAAAATGCACAAGACATTTTATTTATAAATCTAAAAGTGTGTGGCTGCTGTTTAGAAAATCATAAAAAAATTTATGCACGTTATTTTTATGTTTAACAATTCTCTTTGAAATTTAAAACTTATTCACTAAACCATTCAATATATAGATACTTTATTTTAAAGTTATCTTAATTTAAGGTTGCCTCTTATCGAAAATTTTAATTTAAAAAACAATTTACTTTAAAAATGCATTGAAAGTCTTTTTTTGCAATGAACAATATAAAAATTGATTTGAATGAATTGATATGAAATAAATATGAAAAAATAACAAAAAAAAACTTTAGAGAATTATTGAATGTCATTTTAAATTAAATAATATACTAAAAATATCAACTTCGTAACCGAATGATAAAAGCTAAATTCCATCGATCCATTATCAAAACGTCCGTTTTTGTCAGCGAATGTACATTCTATACCTTAAAAATCGTTTTCCTCTGTTTTACGGTTGATAACCGAAGTGCTTTTTCGTTCTTGTACACGAATATTTAGGCGCACGTGGACAAAACTGAAATTATTCGAGCGAGTAATCGTCTTCCGTGACACGGAACAATTTACGAACTATCTTCCATTCTTAAATAAGAACCCGCACCCGTTTGTTCGCGATCTAAATCCGTTTTCGTCGTTGTCTCCTTTCTTGATATTTTTCCAAGACCCATAGCTGACCTTTTTAACGGTTAAGTCTGTGACCATCGTCCCTGGATAGTGCAAGACTCCGAGGGTAAAGGTTAAATTGCCGCTCCAATATTTTCTTATCAATATTAAATGAAAAGAGCCTCTTAACGTTGTTATTATTATTATTATTATCATTATTGCAATCTAAATAATTCATTGTAGTTTCGCAGACGCAATAATAGAACTCGTCTGGAATAGATAAACTTAGGAATAAATATAGATTTATATTTCGATAACGAGCTATATATTTAAAGAGGCAAAAAATCAGGTTGACCCTGGTGAACGTACGTTCATTTCCGACTTTGCTTCTTTTGTTTCACTTTATTTCCCGTTATTTTCGTTCGGCTCTCCCTAATTGAGCCTCGTTAATTTTTTTTGGTAAAACAAAAAGAATAATAAAGAAAAAAAACATCTCTAAATGTCAACAATTTGTCGCGAATGCTAATTTCCACGCGCACGTAAAAATTAATGAAGTTTGCTCGACGAGCGACAATAATTTATTTCTTCGCATAATGATTGCGGTCGGTGATTTTTTTGCCCTCATCCTTGCAGACGGGGAATACACGCAGACTATAGAAAATTGTCACACGTTAATGAACCGATAAACTTTAATTTTTTTATCCCCCCGGTCTGCATTCTTGGACTTCGCCGTCGCAGGATAAATTGTAGGAGAACAATAAAACGATTGATCACGCACTTTCTTCTGTTATTTTTTATTATCGACGCTGATTAATCAATCGATTAAAAAGAGCGAGGTATGTCAATGCGATAAGAGTTGTAAAATAAAGAAACGCGATCTTCGATCAATCGAAAATTATTCTGCCTTTGTTCCTGGTGTCATAAAATCATTGAACTTTGAACAAAAAAAACGGTAACATTCAACTTGAGGACGAAACGACAAATTTGTAGAGGTTTCAAATTTTTTCTCGTTTCGCGTTTTTTAAACAAAAATGTCATTGTTCCTAAAATAAATTTGACCATTTGTGTCATTTTTTTTAAAACGAATAAATTTTTTGAGGAAAATTTAATAATTAAAAAAACAAGGAAATAAATAAAATGAATTGATTAAAAAAATTTTCTGTTATCAGAATTTTGATTTTATCTCGGCGAAAATCTTGGTATTCTAAAAATAAATTCGTCCATCAGTTTTCCTGATACACGAATAAACTTCGTAAGGAAAACTCACCTTGAAGAGACGCGGAAATATTTTCGCAATGCCAAGAAAAACCGTAATGGTCCTTGTGCGGAGGAAAAAAAAGCGTTCGAGGAAGATGAATTTTCGATAAGAATAAATTTCGAGAAAATTCAGATGGAAAATTTCAGCATCTGGATTGGGAAAGAGGTTGGAAATAAAATTTTCTCTGACCTGCGATTCTCAATGATCTATTTCGAGGCGCGATTAAACTTTCATCGGAGGTCAAAGCGAGAGCATATACGCGACATAATAATCGATGGAATATTTCCATCTTTGGCCGCACGCACGCGATTTCACCGATTGTGGAACACGATACGCGAAAAATGTAAAATAAAAAGCTTCGAGATTCCCGACCTTGGCCACGGTCGTGCCGCTGAGACTCTCTCGGTCTAAAAAAAATTCTCGACCTGTCTCAATCTGTTTGATCATGTGATCCTCGCGATTATCCGAGCTCGAATTTTGCTCGGTCCTCATCCCGTGACTCCTCCACACGCGCGAATTTTTTCCTCTCTCTTTCTCTCCTCCGAAGATTATTTCTCAAAGATTATCTATCCGGTCTCGGTTCAAGCTGATATTGAGGAAAAAGAAATTCATTATCTCCAACGTTTCGATCGCGTGATCGATTTTTACAAATTCTCTAAAAACGATCGCTTCGCTAAACGGAAATTTTTTTAAATTATGCAAATTTCAATTATAATAACGAGGATAAGGAGTTAAAATAAAATGGTCACTATCCCGCGGTGACGTTTCGAAAGCGATTGAGGAAATGATTGTAAATACGCTTTGTGGATCGATTTGGAGAATATTATCTTCGCTACTGTGACAGATTTCTCGTTTCTACGCAGTTGCGCTCGAGAAATTTCAGAGCCTTCCGCGAACTTCCGTGAGGTTGTTGGCTGCGAGTTTTTATTTCTCTGTTCCGGGGAATGCAGACCGCACAGTAGATCGGAGAGAAAAGTCAAATACCTTTTTTTGCAAAGGTTTATCGATAAAAATCATTTTCACGATCGAATTTTGTCCAAATGGCATTCGCATAATAAGATAAAACACCTTCAACCTCTCGTAATTAATTTTTCGTTCGAATCGAAAAAAAAAATACCGATTGTTAATTGCTCGCAGAGTCAAGGAAATGAGAATGAGGACACGTGAATTCTTACAATTCGATTTCATCGTCATTCATGAATTTCATCGACGCGTGTACATTTTGTATCGTACGCATGGAAAGAAATTTCAAAGTGTCAACCTGAGTGGAATTTAGACTTCGATCGATCCCGAGACTCGAAAATTTCTCATTTAAATTCGTGCGTAAGGATTTGAAAGAGAACGAATTATTTTTCTGTGTGAAAATTCGATAAAGAGGAAAATTATTCAATCGGAAAACGAGAATCGATAATTTTTTTTTTTCATTTTTTTTCATTGCACTCCGGTTTCACAGCGTCGAGAAGATTTTACCTAACTCGGGCAAAAGTTTTCCTCGCTCTAGGTTTAAAGTCCCGCAGCATCGTGAGAGGAGTCTCGGAGATGAATTAACGAGTTCAGGGAATCCTTCGACGACGTTCTTGAATGACGATTTGCATTTTCGCAACGTAGACTAGAAATTCCGAATTGAAAAAAAAGAATAAAAACGAGAAAAAATATTCGCAAATGTTCACTCTCGACTCATTTGCGTAGTTGTAAATGAGTTTTCGTCTGATGTGTATTCGTTTTTTTCCTTTCACTTTTCAACAAAGTAAATAAAGGAAGTTAACAAGGATTACGAGAAACTTCCACGAATTTTCGATTCGCGTAAACAGATTATTTGCGAATCGACTTCCAATGGTTTACTGACGTTCTCATCAAAAGATTGTCAACAAATATTTAAATTCAGAGATTGATTTTTTTTATGATATTTTTTTTGACATCTCATCAAATTTGTTTTTTTTTAATGGAAGGAAGAAACGAAATGCAAAGAGGAAACGCACATGAACGCATCGAGGTCTCGCAAACTTGGCATGACAAAAGAATTCACGATTCGCGTCCACTGTAGAACGGCAAGGCTATATTTTTTCCATCACTTTTTCTTCCGATTTGTTTTTATCAACCTTGTACGACGCTTTTACATTTTCTCGTACTTTTCTGTCTCATCGTCCTCCAAACTTTGTAAACTCAAATTGAATCGATTTTGTGAGAAAACAAAATTTGTCAGTTTCGTCATTTTTTTAATAATGCAATTTTAAGATATTTTTATCACGAAGGGATGAAAATCGTTGGAGCTTAATTGGAGTCTCAAATTTCTATTGAATTTTTATTAATATCAGTAAAATCGTATTATTCCTATGAATGAAGTGAGAAAATAATTTTTTTAAACTACATATGTTTTTTTATTTTTTAAATCATTTTCATAAATGTCGATTCACAATTTTTTGAATTAGAGGGCCTCATGTTTTAGAACTTATGTGACATTTTTTACATTTTTTATTTTAAACTTAAATATTTTTTCAATAAGTTCTATAATCCTACATTTTTATGTGAAAAATGGATTTTTTATAGTTTTATCTTTTAAAATCATCTATATATAATTTTTCACTTGTTGAATATCTAAAAGGGTTGAAAAAGTAATTAAAATATAGCAAAACCTTTCTGTCATTTTGCGTGCAAATTACTATTTTTTCAAACTTACTTTTTTCGCTTAAATTTTCGATAAGATTTTTTTCAATTTTTAGAAAATATTTGAAGCAAAAATTTCGCTCCTGTAAAATATTTCAATTCGTGAAAGGATCACCTTTAAGCTTTTTCGTCAACAAAGAATAATTCATCGTCGAGTCCGAGTGAAAATTCATTGAGCGGATCGATCGAAAGTGCGATTCCGGTTTTTCATCGAGCGCTCGCCGTTGCGCGTGTGCGTTTGTAAAATGCTCATCCGTACGTACATTTGTTTGGATTCGCGTATGTCAAGCTCGGGCTGGCTCGAGCCAGTTTCGATTCGTTTCGACATTGGACGAGATGCCCGTCGATGATGAACGAGAATTGCGTTGCCAGCTGAGCATCTTCGTCTCATCCTTTTTTTTTCTTTGATCTACACGAGACCGGGAAGAACTTTGACGTTTCGAGATACTCTCGCGGTATCTCCAACTTTTGTAATGTCTTTTTAATATTTTTCAGGCGCCCGAACGTCTTTCCCACGATTCTTCTCTTCGCTCACAGTTTTAACTGGTTTTCATCAGAAATTATGACGCGCCCTTACAGTTAAGATTCGTTTTACTCAAAGCAAATCCAATTTTTCATCGGAAGATCCCACAAAATTATGCAATTCGAATGAATCCACGTTCGAACAAAAATTTCCTTCCTCCGATCGCAAATTTTTTGTTTGTGTTTTCGTAATCTTGCTCGAGCTTAAATTTTCGGGTTTAATCCTGTCGCGAGACATGTGACGAGATAATTGAAAAAATAATGCTCGAACGGTGTAAACAGTATGTTAAACTTATTTTTCATTAATTTACGACAAATTAGTGACGTCTGGCCGAGTGTGATGAATAATAAAATATCAACACGTTTACTTTGGAAATTCAAAAAATTATTCAATTAAGATAATTATAAATCCAATAAGGATATAAATCCTTAATTAAATTTTTCTTCGTCTAATGAAATCTTCAATATTTTTCGCGTGATCTTTGCTCAAGCTTAAAGTTTTCGGTTTTAATTCCCTCGTGCAGAGCTCACGCTTGAGATAATTGAAAAAATTGCGTTTGAACGGTGTAAACAGCTTGTCAGACCTATTTGTCGTCGATCGACAAAAAATTTGTGACGTTTGTCTGGTTAGATGGGAAAACAGGAGTAAAACAGCAGTTTACATTGGAAAACAAGAATTTAATTTTTTTTTCGTCAGGGGATTCCAAAAATTTAATAGATCGAGATAAATCTTCATTAGATTAAAATTTTCTTTCACTTGTCCATAATTTTTTTATTTATTTTTTTTACGTAAATATGTGCAAAAAGTTTCTTAAATTTATTTATTATCGATCAATGAAAAATTTATGAAGTTAACCTAGTTAAGTATACAGTCATGGGCAATAAAACATTTTAGTAAGTTTACTTTACAAACAAAATTCAACTCTTTGTAAAAAAATTCAACTCGATTGCTTCTGCTCGTTAAATTAAAGAATTTTTTTTGCGCAATCTTGCTCGATAACGTTTTCGGTTTTAATCCTCTCGTGCAGCACGTGCTTGAGATAATTGAAAAAATGACGTCTGGACGGTGCAAACAGCTTGTTAAACTTACTTGTCATCGATCAATGAAAAATTTATGATGTTTGTCTGGTTAGGTGTAAGATCAGGAATAAAAACGTCATTAAGTTTGCTTTAGAAACAAAATTCGACTTTTATTTAAGAGATTTGAAAAAAATCTCTCAATTATTTCGTCTTCTTGTGAATTTTTTATTTTTTTTTAATCTTCATAAATTTTTCGTTTTCAATCCTCTCGTGCAGCATGTGCCTGAGATAATTAGAAAAGTGACGTTTAAACGGTGTGAACAGCTTGTCAGACTTATTTGTCGTCGATCAACGAAAAATTTGTGACGTCTGGCTGGGTGTGAGACGAGGGATAAAACGTCAGTGCATGGCATTTTCTCGAGTCGTTTCCTCTCGTGTCTCTCGTTTCTCCTGGGAAACGATGAGATAATGATACAAAGCGTGTCGGCAGTCGTGATCATTGAATCCTAACAAAATCATGAATATTCATGGGTCCAAGAAAAACGAGAAAAAAAAGCGCATAGATGCGCGACTTTACCAAATGCATGACCGGACGTTACGTGATTCCTACCTGATTGCCATGAAAATTTAAAACATTTTTAAAACATTCATATTTTCAACGCTCCGAAATAAATTTTTCTTATTTTTAGAATTTTTTTTTCCTTTTTTCTCTCCCGTTCGGTAAGTTTTGCAAATTTTCCACAATTGTAATCGCGGAATATTTATATATAAACGGCAGATTAAGAGCGAGGCTCGAGCCAATCGGGTGCTGTCTTTTCGTTGGATTTCTCAACGAAAAATCGTCATGGCAGTCTGCACTTCGAACGCTCTAACGGAGATTTCTCACGTGATTACGTGTCACGAGTTTTTCTTATCAACTCTGGCCCACATGCAAATACGCGGCAATCGTATACGTTAATTACAATATGCAATCGTGAAAGAGAAAAAAAAAATTCTTGCACGCGCTAGGATTGTGGCCTCTTATCGCGAACTCTTTTTTTCGATTTCGCTGCTCTCAAATTTTTCAGCGTCCTCGAGAATTCGGCCTTGACGATTTTTCTTTCTCGTGCGCGTGCAAAAATCATCATAGCGCCGTTTGGAGAGGAAAAATGAGACACGTGTACCATGCAGATGACAAAAACGTCAAAAAGTAGCCACACGAGTCTAAGCGATCGTGAAATTGCCATCCAGACACGGGTAGAAAATTTCTCTTCCTTTCAATGCAAATATTTGCGTATCAGTGACCCTGTATCCAGCGATTCAGTAATAAACATCTGTATATGTATAAAAAAACACAGACGGATATATTGTATAGATAACTGAACCCACGTGCCGAGTAATTTGACCGCGTGCGGTTCAACGCTGGCGACGAAGGAAACTTGGAAGAGAAAAAATTCATCGGAATTACGATGCATTGTTAACAATAAAAAATTTACAATAAGAATTTCTTTAATTATTTTTTATCGTAATTTATGAACAATTTTTAAAAAATAAGAAATTTTTCAAAAAATTAAATAAAGAAAATTTACACGAAAAAAATGATAATAAAAAAGAAAAAAAATACAGAATATAGCAATAAGGAAAGTTAACATTTAAATTGACAGTTGCCAGTTAAGCTGTCTCAAGCGCGGTCAATATACTTGGATGAGTGAGTGCTGCGAGCGGTAGTTAGCTGGCGATTCAACGTTGTGGTTTTTTCTGGGTTTTTAAAGGTCAGATAACTTCGAAAAACTCAAAAAAGAAGGAAACGAATGAATGGCATGGGTTTTTCGCATTTTTTATTAAAAAACAACAAACATTAAATATATGATATTTTTCGCATTTTTCATTAAAAAAACAACAAACATTAAATATATGATATTGAAACATGTATTTTATAAATCGGCAGAACAACATCTCTGCTCAAAATTTGTCTGCTCGATATTGTTATACAGATTGGATATTGTTTTTTTGCATTGTTGAGTAGACAAATTTTGAGCACAAAAATATTGCAAGAATTAAAAAAAAATTATTAACAAACTTTTGAGTAAAATTCTTTTTAGCAGTAAAATTTTGTTTTCTAAATACACGAAGCATGTGACGCAGATTAAAAGCGAATTGTTCGATCCATATATTGATCTCGTTAGTACCCGCGCCATTTTTTTCGCGAAGCGTTATCAGCGACGCATATTTTCGCGGATGCCAATTCCGATGCAGATGGACTGAAAATAAAGGATCAACCGTGTTTGTTGACTTTTTTCATTATGACTTCATATTTTCAACTTGTTACGACAAATGTCAAAAATAGATGAAGAATAATATTTACGACTTATCTGGCAAATCTTATTACGTAGTTTAATCTACAACTCGCGTCAATCTTTGTTGTTTACATAACTTTTCGGTGAGGAAGCTCTTCCGGAATATTCGGTAGATAAGAATTCGTGAATTTGTATCATTTCGTCGCCTGAGCCTTTCCGATAATCCCCTCTCTAAAAAAAATTATCTAACGTCTACTCTCCGTGTAATCGGAGATTTTACAAATCCGAAATACATGAGCAAACACGAGCCGAATATTCGTGTTTGTTGATACACATAAAAAATTGTTTCTATTCAAGTTTTTAACCGTAAACAAGCTCAATGATTCATCGATCTACTCGAAATTTCCTGGAAAAAGAAAAACTTGAAATCCGAGGATTTCGGGTAAACTTTCGATTTTCAGGAATCGCTGTATCAATCAACGGTTTTCTGTTCTCTGGGTTTGAACGACTCTAACCAGAATTTCTGATGTTCCGAGATGTCATAATATTTTATAAGTAACGTATAGATATATCCTTACCGATTTCTTCACGCATATAAATCGCGATGACTATGACATCCGCATCGATAATAGCGAAACGCGCGAAATCCGGTTCATCGACTCATCGAAAAGTCATTTTGAGAAAAAATTTCTTTCGCTCTCTTGGTAACGTATCACGATAATTTTTTTTTCTTGATAAAAGAAGTAAAAGATATCGCAAAAGTTATTATCAGTTGAGAATCGCTGAATTCTAATACGGTAGATTAATTATTTTCGTGACTCGTCTCTATTCTCGCCGGGACGCATCTCTCGTAACACGCGAAGAGAGGACGTTGTCCAGTTTGCATATAATAATACGCAGATTCTCATTTCCCACGTGTCTCGAGCACCGGAGTTGCGAGGCTAGTAAGAAAACGGCGCCAACCGCGGCGAAATTGAAGGTAAAGTGAGATTGGAGATGATCTTTGAGCGGAGCTTGGAAGCGTAAGGGCGTAAGGTGGTGAGCAAGAGGCATGTATCGTTGTCACTTGCGCCCTTCTTTCATCGAGGCGTTCAAGTTTACAATATATACGGCAATTCCAAGCGCAAGGGCGCCACGCTTTTTCAACGGACGCGAGAAATGTTATCATTCGCCTATTCAAACTTGAAGCAAAACCGGCGTCTCTGTGTAACTCTGCAAATACTTGGAAACAGTCAGACCGACACGCGTGAGAATATACGTAGGAGAAGCGCGTGCGGTACAGTCAGCACTCTCAAAGTTCACACAGCTCACCAAGAGATATGACAAAGTGAAGTAATTTACATATTATTTATATAAAAATATTAATTGTTATTATTATTTATTATTAATAACTCTGATTATCAATAGTAAATTGATATTATAAATAATAACAACAATTGATAATCTCTTGTTACAGAGTGTAGTGAGAACCGTACTAGAAATTATTTTCATATTTAATCGGTAGAAATTTGTTAGTTATCTATTGTTTTCTATTGTTTGCAGTACTTTAATCAATACTTGTTCAAGAAGTGTGTATCTTCTTGCAGGGTATCTTTAGGCAATAAAAAAAATCGATTGAATTTCGTATTTAGGTTTTTGAGAATTTCTTGTTGATTGTTGTTAGTCTATCTAAGATTGATTTAATTTTCGTGTTTCTATGTACAGTCAACGCTCTCATCCGTTAACTTTCTTCCCTCCCATTTGTTAACTTTCTCCTAGATCCCACTAAATGCCTGTTGACACCATACGCATGCGTAGTTGATATGGCGACACAGCCTTGAGAATATCCAAAAAAGCGCGCCAAAACGTGATTGGTTGTGAATTGGTTGAAATATGAAGCTAAAGCTGATTGGTTCATGAAAGTTACAGAGTAGGGATGCAGCAGGTTATTGAAATTTGACATGAGGGCGGATTTTAGTCTTATGGCAACATTAAGGGTGCAATAATGATTACGATAATTGTGATTTTCTATTTAGAGTGCATCTTTCTCGTAGTTACAAAATTTGACACCAGATGTCACGTTAAATTTTCTCAGATCCCAATATTAATAGACAAAAGCGCTTCCAGTCGATGAGGTTCAAAAGTTGTAGAAGCTTTTATGAGAGTCTTGACTGTAGTTCCGTGGAGAAAGGGAATGGGAAATCGGTGGCGTCTGTCTCGTTTCCCCTTACCTCCCTCCTTTCCGCGCTCGCCGTTTCGCCGTCCGTGTCGCTGCTGTTCCCCGGTCAACCCCCCACCGACCCCGCCCTCGTAGCGTTTATAAAAGCGGCCCCGCGACGCGCCGTCACTTCAGTGAGGCTCCGTATTCGTTAGCGTTAGGCACGTTACGATTGGAATTTTATTCACCTTTATCACTAAATACAACAACGAAATTTATTTACGAAGTAAATAAAAAAGAATCAATAGTTAAACTCTCGTTTGTTATTATCGGCTTATCAATTCTTTATCGATTCTCGTCGAATTATTAAATTTCGCATATCTGCTTTATACGAAAAGTGTGACAAACGCATCTCGCAGTGTTCCTCTAACTCAACGAGTGGGTGCAACTTGGAATTTCGTATCCTCATTTCGTTCCTAATAAAGTAAGTGTCGACGTTTTAGAGAGACAAACGACATCTTGCGAATATCAGTAAATTTGGGACAAAAGTGAAACGAAAAGGAAAACTTGAAATGAAATTCGAATCGAGGCTGACTCGAGTTGAGCAATCGGATAAGCATTTCAAAATATTTAGCCGTATAGACCCCAAAACAAGATGTTTCAGAAAATGTTTTTATTTTTCATTATTTCAAAATCGATCATGCTCATTGGTCACGGATGGCATTCCGAACTCGAAAAACACACACAGATGCAGCTTTCACCTTCGATTATTTCGTAACTTCGAGTCACGAAGCGTAACGAGAGAAACGAGGATCGATTTTTTGACGACTGGCCTCATTGCAATCTACGGATCGAAATATAACATTCGCCAGTCATCGTGTAAACAATCGAGTCACTTTACATCCATACCGATTTGCAATAGCGCACCGGATCGTTCTCGCTCCGAAATATTCGCGCTCGTCGCGTTATCGCGAATTTAATACACGCTCGATAAAAATTACATGCGCGTGCAAGTGTCAGTGTGTGCATGTGTCAATTTCAATTGCGCGGCGGATTAATCGATAGTGCCTAACACCCACGACTTTGCAATTTTTTATCTACAGACAGGTCTCTTTTTTTCACGAATCATTTTTACCTACAGACTTTTTGTCTCGTGATAAAAAAACGATTTCTCGTTTCGATTTTTCGAAATTCGAGAGGTTATGTCAAAAAATAGGAACCACGCGTTTGAAAATGGCGTCTAAATTTTGCGAGGGAAATACAAAAAAAGAAACAAATTCTTGATTTTTTTTCGTGAGAACGCCGAGAGCGAATTTTTATAATCGTGCGATTTTTTTGTCAAGCGGACTCGATCGCGTCCCGCCTTTTTTGATCGAGCTTTTTCAACGATCCTCGATCGACTTTTCCCACGGTCGAAATTTGACGCGATTGGTTAGTGCCGGCTTCGTGTGCGTATCAGCGGATTGAGCTCGTCGGCGTCGCTTATTCGTGCCGACCTCGGGCTGGCGCCATAAGAATCAATACTTCTCTCCCTCGCGCTCGTTCTACAAATGGAGCACCAGCGAGAGAGACGAGAAATATAATGGTTGGGCTCGGAGTGCAGGTCGTTTCGAAAACCTTCGGGTGGGTTCGGGACTCAGGATGTAACGGACGTTGCGCTCACGGCCCTTTTTTCGTCCCACGTCTACGCTCCCGCACATAAACACACACACACGTATAGCGAATTTTTTTTTTACGTGTGTGTATATAGGTATAGTCCTGCCCACGTCTCGCCGGGTCGATACACCGGAGTCCTTACGAAAGGTCCTTGCACGCGCAGCGAACGTTCGAGAACGCAGAAAGTACGCTGCACTTTTTTTTCTTCGACCTCGATGGCTCTTGCACAATTATTTTCAACTCGACATATATTTTTCTTGGTTTTTTTGTTAAAAATCTGTTAAATACAATAAATAAGTTTTGATTTTAGTGAAATGGAAAATATTTACTTTGTTTTTTATGTTTTTTTGTTCATAAACATTTTTTCTGGTTATTGAAATTCGGCTTGACAGGTACAGGTATTTTCTACTCGAAATATTTTTATTATCAAATACGAAAGAATAAAATTTAAATGAAAATATGAATTCAGTATATTTTATTTTTTGGATAAAAATGTTTATTGAAGTACGTCCTGAACGAGCTCAATTATTTTCAATTCAAAATATTTTTCTATCAAATATGAAAAAATTAAATTTGAATAAAAAAAAATATACTGATATTGTCAGAACATTTTATCTTAATTTTTTGATAAGCTTTCTGGTCATTGAAATTCGGCCTTGATCGTTCGTAAAGGAGTTCATAGACACCGGGGCTTCCTTTTTTTATACTTTTTTATTTTCGTCCCTGTTATCAGCGCGCCGGATATAGATTTTCAACGCGAGCCTAGCGCTGGATGATAATGCGCATGGAAAATTAGAAAGAAAAGATAGAAACGATGTCGAGAAAACTTTTTCGAGTTTGCAACGGTAAACGCCGAATAGCGGTGTTCGCTGGTGGAAGCAAAAAAAAAGTCCAGCAACGAGGTCAAGTATTCTCTCTGATGACATTCCTATAGCAATCACGATCCTTTCTCTCTCTCGTTTTTACCGTTTTTTTATCCTGTACGCTCGATTTGTTTCACTACATCCTCAATTTCTTTTTCCGTTAGACCTTGGAGTAAATCTTCTCGTTATTATTTTTTTTCTTTCATAAATTATGAAGCTTCGAATGCTTGTTTTTTGCACAAAATTTATGGTACTCCTTGTTTGAGGTAGTCAGGAAAATTGTGAAATTTTAAGCGGAAAGAAATAAAGTAAGAGAGAAAAATAACGAAACTGTCATACGAAGATAAGTCACGATATTTTTTTATCGATATATTCAGGCGCGTGTACTCTCGAGCCTCTTCGATCGTAAATCAAGGAGGAAAATATATACCTTTATAGATATAAGCTCAACGATCGAGGACAATGCCTTTCCTCGAAACACTTTCGAAACTCGATATATTATAAATCGAGACCGTACACAAATCGAGCTCATTGTCGTTTCTTGATCACGAGCAAATCTCTGTTGATTGCTCGTTTGTCAATTTTAGCTGATTAAAAATCACTAAATACCTTGTTTTGATAATTCAGGATAAAATATTCAATATTTGCGATTTAATTAGCCTCGTTTGATACGAGAAACGAAGAAATTTAATTTGGAAAATTCTTGTGTTCAAAAAACAGATTTTGGCAAGATCTTCATAATTTCTCAAATTTTTGGTATTTGCGTGATGTCAGAGAGGATTAATTTTAATTTAGCTAAATGAGAACTAATCAATCACAAAATTTATGATATGATAAAGTTTAAATGAAAGTTTTGATGTCATAATAGTGATAAATTAAAATATTTAAATTATAAGACGACACGAACAGTATTACGAAATGCAAAGTCCTGAAATTTATTTCTGCATCTTTTATTTACTATTATAAAATGGTAAACTCTTCATATCATTTCGAATATAGATTTCAGCAATTCAATCATTTTTCGATGGCATATCTTTTCACGAGTCAAAGTTATCATTCAAAATGTGCCATGCATTGACGTAGGAAATGCATGTAAAATTAATAATTTTTCAAGATTAATATTTCAAATTTTAAATTATGAATTTAAAATTTTGAAAATCAATTTTCAAGGACTTTGATATGACACTCTCAATATGAATGAACTTCTTCATATCATTATCTTTAAACATTGTAAATTCAAGTACCTCCTCAATTGCTAAAATCACTTTTTGAGTTCCCGAAGTAATAATTTATTAATAATTTCATGAATTTTATAATTTTTACTATAGCACATTTCGGAAGAAGAATTTTTAAAAATATTCTCTTGTTTAATATTAATTCATTAATTTACAATAAAAACTAAATTGAAAAAAAATCGTACATTGTATTGAATTAAATGGCGACCTTTTTTTCTCGAAGTCGAGCTCACACGGGTCAGGTCGTCGACCTTATTTTTTTTTCGTACCCAACGAGTCTCGTGCATCCCTTCGAAAAAAATATTGACACTGCATCGAAAAATTTGCCAATAGCTCATTTCAGCAATTTAAAAAAAATTGTGAATTCAGTTTAAATTCGAGTTAAAAAAGAATTCGAAAAATGTTCTTTTTTATCTTTTGGCACTTTTTCGCTCGCACCTTTTGTCCTGGACAAAAAAAGAAAATTACGTCTCGAAATGTCTCTTCTATTCTCGTCATTGTTGCCGCGTCTAACGCGCGTAAGAGCACACATTCGCGATCACGTGTCTCCGTAGACAGAGACACAAATTTGTATCGTAGTTTTTGGACGCCCGCCAAAAGCTTTGTACTCGAGACCGGATCCCCGTTAGATGTGTGCTTTTTCTTTTCGTGTGCGAGTCTCGTGGCATTTCTCGAGTTCGTACCCCCACCCGGGTAAATCCCGGACGAGATGATCTAAAATTAGGATATACACGTCTGGATCTCTGCACCCAACTTAAAACGCGACTAGCAAAAGGATCTCTTTGCTATTTAAAGCCTCGAGTACCTCAGCCGAAAAAAATATACAAAGTTGCACATTCACTTGGAAAAAAAAGATTTCAATTCGCATTATTAAATTTTTGCAAAAAAATTACGGATGTTCCGGGGATGATTTAATTTTTTATCAATTTCTTTTCAACTTTTTTTTATTCTTTAGTTATGAGGATATTATTACTAAAATGGCAAATTTATGATTTAAAAAATTGTAAAAATATTTCGACTTGGTCCCAAGATAGAAATTTCCGAGCATAGCGTTTTGACGTCAATGGATCAAATCTGGATTATTGTCGATAGATAGATATGTGAATTCTCGATTATTGTCGATATCTCTGGCACACCGATTCATCGGGGTAAATGACCGTAATTAATACATTCGCCTCGAGCCATTAGAATGCGTCATCTCATTAAATACAGGCGAAAAGCGCCTTCGCAAATGAATACGCGTCTATATCTGTTCTATAAATGACTTCAATATAGCAACAAAGAGATTTTTCTAACAAAAATTTTCAATCGCTTATTATTTGATTTAAAAAATATTAATTCACTCGGAATAAATTATTTTCGATAATTTTCTCTGCTCGAAAGTAATTTTATTTTAACAAAAAAATTTTTTCAAATACCTTCAAAAGTTCTTCAATGACTCTTTTACCTTTCACTTACCTTTAATTTTTATTCACCAACGTGTCTCAAGAATAAGCGAGTGAAAGTAACAAGTTCAACGAGTTTACGTCACAATCAAGGTTCTCCAATTCATGCGGCAAATATTGATTATTGGGAGTAGCGACGTCACGGAGTTTAGCGAAAATATGCATATCACGGTTGATAAAAATCCTATATCGTCATTAATTCAAGGCGAGGAGCGAAATACAACGTAATAAAAAGACGTCATCGTATTCTCGGACGTAACTCACGATCGATTTTACCGTTTAGTTTATTTACCAGGAATTAATGCAATTTTTGCCATTTATCTATAAATATCGCGAGCGTGAAAAATAATTTAAAAAAAACGTTTTTTTGTTTTGTTTTGCTTTTTCGTCTGGTCAGCTTCGAAAATTTCATCTCTCGGCAAGGTCGGACATTTCTAGTTTCGTCACCGACTCTTCGCTATTACGTGAATATATTTTCTGTGCACTTGTGGACGTTTTTATACGCTCTCAGACATTCTACGTCTGAGAGACTTCCTCGTTCGTTACACAACAATTTTTTTTCTCATTTGTGAAAAAAATGTATTAAATCTCTATTACGTATTATTCGTCTGCAGTCTGCAGTAATGAACAACTCTGACATAAGATTTTTGGTGTTATATATTTTTTTGTTCTCTCGATGTTTTAGTAATTTTTGGCATCGAATATTTTCGAACTCTTCATTTTTTGTTGATTTTTAATATTTCAATTTTTAACTTTCATATTTTTTGCAATAATTATTTGTTTTTGTAAATGGAGAAAATTTTAATATCGGATCAATTTTATGAAAGATAAATGATTTTTTTTGTCACGTTCCTCATTAGGACCTGATTGAAATGAAGTTTATCCTGTCGTGTTCTGATTAAATCCGGAATTACTATACTCGAGAGCTCGTGCCTGACATTTTCATGAATTATATACCGACTTTCCTGATTAACTTTTGATGTGATTAAATTTGACGCGTCTTTAACTTTTTCGCAAACAAATAATCCGGCTTTTCACAATTTTCTTTCTTCTTCGTTCACTTTCTCATTTATATCTTCCGGATGATTGAGAGCGTGCCACGTGTCTGCACTTTTCTCGTCCTTTGAATCAAGGACGCGGAAATAACGTTTCCTCGGCCCCGTCGAGGAGACGAGGTGGGATTGAATTGATATTGCCACGTGGGCGTTTAATCCCACGAGGAGTTTTACTGCATTTACACGAGAATGCACGGAATTTTCGCGAATATTATAATTGAGAATCTCTCAGTATTTTTCATATTTATTTTTAACACGAATCCAATTTTAATAAATTATGAGATACGTTATTAAAAAATTATTAGGACCGATAAAATGTTACTTTTTCAAAGCAAAAATATATTCCACCGAATGAAATTTAAAATTAATTAAAAGATTCAATTTATTTCATTTTTTCTTTTTTTTCGTACGAGTTATATAATGTCATTTTTTTTATTCGTTCGTTCCGTGGAGTATTTAACGATTTTCATTTCTCGATTCGCGTTTCGCTTTGATTAAATTTGCAATTAATTCTGTCGTGGGAGGAGGAGGAGGGACGGTATTCACGGTGATCCACATTCTAGCTCTCCCTCCTCGCTGCTCAACTTCCCCCGAGACGAGAGATACGATCGTGGGACTGAATTTAGGTCGAACTACCTCGCTCTCGGTCAGAACATTTATTTTTAAGTGAGCGCGTTCGAATAGTCTCGTCCACCCTAATATCTCATTTCGTACTTTAATTCTGTGCGAATGAAACTTTCATTGACAAATTCGACTTCAATTAAAGGGAAAAAATTTCATTAAAACGGTACAATCCAAAAAATAAATCCAAATTAGGATCTGCTCTGGCGCCTCTATAATAATTAGTCAGAATTAGAAAAAAAAAACAGAATTTGCGTTTAATTTATTTTTGTCTGGTGTCGGAACATTTATTTTTAAGTGTGTTCGACCCGTCTACGTTTTAAAATTTTATTTCGTACTTCAATTTGGTCCGAACAAATTTTCATTCATAAATTCTTCGCAAGAAAAAAAATCAGAGTTTGTGTCATTCAATATATGAATCTAAGAGCTTCGTATTTGTTCTCACTTACAAAATTTAATTTTAACTATTTGAGTTCAAATAAATCCGAATATTTTTAATCAAGAGTGATATTCAATAATTTCGTGTACTCCAATCTCATTTCATACTTCAATTTTTTACAAATTAACTTTCGATGAAAATTTCGTCTTTGAAGAAAACAAAAACCAGAGTCTGAGTCGTTGAATATATAAATCCAAAAGCTTCGTATTTACTCTACCGTCTGCGATCAGGAGTAAAAACATTTTAAAAAACCAATATTTGCGCTTAATTTATTTTCGTCTAAAGTTATCTTCGAGTGTTTGCATTTCTCATCCGATTGACGGGCCCCCAAGTGACGTCAGAGATTCTTTTTTTACATGCCCCCTGTCTCGCTCGCAATTCTCATTTGTTAATTGCTTTTTGCAATACACGCCTTTTTTTATTTTGCGTCGCGGATTATCCGACGTTGCTAAATGTACTGACAACTGAGATAATCGGAATTTATAAATAGAAACTCCCACCTCGTTTATTCTAATTAACGTAATCCAGTTCAATTTCGTTTTTTTTTCTGAGTTATTACCAATTCAAAATTTAAAAAAAACTCACAGCATATTTTTTGCATTCTTAACAAAAAATTATATTTTACTTGCAATAAATTGTAAGATATTTTATGAAGAAATAACAATAAAAAATGATTAATTTTGTTTCTCAAGCGAGAATTCATCCGAAACAAAGTTCCGGAGTAAGAAAATGAAAAACGTGACAATGTATAATGGCTTCCGCTGTTCATTGATTATCTTCGAATGCCAGCGTAGAAATGAGCGTTTCGCTGCCATTGAGACGTACGAATTACGTAACAGAATTCGATCGTGTCATTGATAATTCAGATTGAATAAGCCTCTGAAGCGAAAAAAAGCGAAGAAACGAGAAAATTTTCCATTGTGTCTGCGAATTATGAACGCTTCGCTTCGAAGAAAGTCTATTGATGTACACAGAGGATCGCTCGCTTTCCTTCGCGGTGAAAGGGAAAGTTTCCTCGTAGAGTCGTATCGTGACTGCTCCAAGGTCGCGTGAAAAGATTCGCGAAAAATCTGGAAAATCCAGTCAAACTCGTTAGAACGATTTTCCAGAACTTTCCATTGTTAGGAATTTTTATACACAATATACTTTTATAAATTATGAACAAATTTTTAATTGTTTTATTTTTTTGTATTTTTCAGTTTCTAACCAAACGAACAGAAAAATGTCTGTCACTTCGGTTCAAACCGCTACGGAAAGCCTCTCTCGACATGGGTAAGCAGTTTTTCTTTTTTTATTGAAAAAAATATTTTTTTTTGGTTGTAAAAATATTGAACTTTGAAAATATTAGTTCGAGTCTATTTTTGTTTGGAAAAAATAGTTTTTTTTTATTTATGGTTGTGGTGTCATAGAGCTTGGCACGTGTAAGCCGAAACGTCAGAGCGATTTTCATGAGTCTTACCGGTGCGTCACGTGGTATATTTGTGCCACAAGTTTTCTTGTATTATCTGACTCCGAATCAATCATCGGAATACGCAGAAATAATATTCGCAGCTCGAGTAAATTGACTAGAGGAATTTTAGATTGCTCGTTATGCGATTTCAATGTTTACCTTTGAGTTTTCCTCGAAACGTTCGAACGAATTTATTTTTTCATACAAAATAAACATGGCGTATGACTTTTCCGATTCTTATGCTATGAGGAAGGTTAAATTTTTTTTGGGATTTTGCATTTTTTGAAAAATGGGTCTTGAAATTTTTGGTAATTTAAATGATGTTAAGCAATATATTTCAAAGTTTTATGAATTGAACAGCTTGAAAGGTTAAGAGACAAGAATAAAAAGTCAAAAGTAAATGAATTTTCCTGTTTGTTAATAATAATAATGATTTTTTCTCGAAACGTTCAAATAAATACATACTTCGTATGTAGACATCGTCTGTGTTTACTTCTCGTTCCGAATGTTATGATGACAGTTACAGAAATATTTTTGGGATTTTTAATTTTTTTAAAAATTGGTCTTGAAGTTTTTTTGTAATGTAAATGAAGAATAAATAGTGAAGTTTCCTCCTTCTCGATAATAATAATGATTTTTCCTCAAAACGTTCTATTAATATACTTCGTACAAGAGATCGACGTTAATTTCAGAATCCAAATGTTATGACGACAGTTTTTTTTAAGATTTCAAAATTTTTGAGTAAAATAATTATTTTAGAAAATTTCTTGTAACTAAATTTAATATAAAAAAATAATTAAGACAATAACAGGAGCTTTTAATAAATATTTAATAATGAATAAGGACTTTTTATCTGTTTTAACATTTCAATTTTTACTTTTTTTGATAACAAATTTTTTACTGAGGATTTTTTATCACAAATCGTGATAATTGAGTATCGAAAAAAGTATTTGTATGTAAAAAAAGGAAAATTAGTTGATTTGGAATAATAGATGAAGATCGTTATTTATCATCGAGACTTTCGATTCGAGGACGCGATGTCTATTGACGAGAAACGCGAATAATCTCTCGAAAGCGTCTCGTCCCGATTTCTCGTCTGGTGTCACGTGATTAACGTCCATCACACACGCACATTCGAACGTAACCTGTCAATTTCGCGAGCGTGCAGGCTTGCAACGTTCGCCGACGAGGATCCTCTCACCGCGAGAGCTTTCTCGATCCCCGATTACAAGACGCGACGTGACCAATTCCCGACTCCAATCCAAAATTCAATCTCGTCCGTTCGTTAAAAATTTCATCTCTCGCGTTCCTTTGTTAAAAAATTATTCAAAAAATTCTCACGCGTAAAATTAAATTATTGAAATTATTTTAAAAACATTTGATATCACATCGACAAGAATATTTCATCGAATTTCGAAAATACAAAATAAAAAATCGATTTTTCTTTTTTTTTTTTTCCTGTTTGCACGCCACGTTTCATGACTCTGCAATACGTAATTTAGAAGTGACGAGCAAGTGGTCTGATAACCGTGAGACAGAAACCATAAAACACGAAATAATTACGCGGTGAAAACGAAAAAGAAACGCGAAAGTGCACGAGTCAGAGTGAGAGAGAGAGAGAGAAAAAAAAAATGATGGCCTCGCGTGAAAAGTAACGTTGTGGCCTTCTTCGCCTCTTACCAATAAATTGGGTATGTAGAAAGGCAATTTGGCCTTCGTGCGGACGACGATAATGAGAAAAAAAAATTTCTACCAAATGACGAGATTTATTTTTCGTTTTTCTCCCAGGTTCAAGGCATTTCACTCGAAGGATTTTATTGTGAAATTGCAAATGGAATTGAAGGAAAAAAAAGAATTTCGGGATTTAGTCTCGCGGGGATTTTTAAAATTTTATTTTGCAAACAACTGGGCTTATTTAAATGTTAATTCACATCCTTTCGTCGCTTTGTTTTTCGTCTCCCTCGGAACAATTTGTCGCGCTCGTGACTTGCGTAACCGGAAAACCAGCGGAGATTGAATCGAGTTGGTAATCGTACCATGAGGGTTCGTTTTCGCTCGTCCCAGATGTCAGTACTCTCGCTCTTCAAGTGACGAACATTATCAAGCTATTTTCGAGCTAAATTCGACTTCCGGACAAATCGCCCGAAATAAAAAGAAATTGCGTATTTATATTGTTACTTTCTAATAATTTTTTTAACCTTCATTCAACCTCAGTTGTATTTATAGAAGCATTTTCGATTTATATCTAACTGCTAGATAAATATAAATAGTTAAATAACTGAAATAAATAAAATTACAACTATCGCTTCGGAACTTTTTCTAAATTCGGCTTCCGGACATAGCACAAATAAAAATAAATTATACATTCACATTCTAACTTTCTAATCATTTTTTCGACCTTCGATGAACTTTGACCATTTTAACTCAGCTATTTTCGATTCAAATCAAACTATCGTATTAATAAAAATAAATTATACGTTAAATAAATAAGAATTTGATTCGCTACGAATAATATTTTATTTTCTTTTAACGATGAAAACTATTTCGAGCTAAATTCAATTTTCGGGCAAATCGTTCAAAATTATAAATTTATATACTAACTTGCTAATCGCTCATCAAACATTCGTTACACTTCAATCGTTTTTACTAAGCTATTTTCTATACAAATCAACGACTGTATAAATAAAAATAAATTACACCTAAAATAATAAAAAATTGAAACTATTTTTCCGGAATATTTTATTACGCCTTTCAAACGAATGAAAATTTCGATCTAAATTCGACTTCCGTATGAATCACGCAAAATAAAAATGAATTACATATTTACGTCGTAATTTGCTGATAATTACTTAACCTTCCTTGAACTTTTTATCTATTTCTATAGGGTCATTTTCGATTTAGATTTAACCATCCGATATTAAATAAATCACGCACGAAAATAAAAAGACTTAAAAAAATTGCTCTGCAACGTTTTTATTATTCTCTTCAAACTCGTTAAAAATCTCGATGATTTTTTATTATCTCAATCTCAACCTCTTCCAAATTTTAATTCGATTTATTTCTCTTCATCTTTCAGGAGCAACATTTCTCTTTCTTGTCACAGTCTCTGTGGCAGCGTGGACGATGGACTCCAGGGCTCCCATCCACAATACCAAGACACGATCCTCACGATCGAGGAGCTCCGTGCCCAGCTCAACTCTTGCTTCACGTAAGTTTCATGATCTTTTAATCCTCCAATTCAAACGTCTTATCAAGCGAAATGAAATTCTCGAGAACGACGATGATGAACGGTCTCTCTTTCCGAGGGTGGGAAAACGTCACGGTCCAGCGAGCATTAAATTATTAATCAGTTCGTGTGCGAGTATATGAAACACTCGGACGAGTCATCGCGTCCCGTCACAGAGAGGGAGAGAGAGAGAAAGAACGAACCGATCATTTTTTATTGTACAACGCTCACGTGAGTGTCACGCTCCCGTCACGTGGCTCTGTCGTCTATTAACGTGAAAATGTGACATTTGGTAACCTCAAGAACAAAAACAATCCAAAAAAATAAGAAAAAAGACGGTGAAATATTTTTGAACTTTTTTTTTTACGATCGTCTACGAAAATCGAGATCTCGGGCACGCGAACCGGATAAAGCGAGAATACAATGAGCCGAGTCTCTTCGGAACAATGGCGTCGCGTATCAAAAGTTCGCGTTTCCATTGCGCAATCGAGAAAAATATAAACGGATAAACGCAGATCCGAAGTACAATGATGAACAACGAGATCCAGTCCGATCCAGAGTTGAGCGATTATAAAAAACGATTCAACGAATTAATATCAAATAATTGCTCATCGCCGATCGTTGAGGAATCACGCTCGCCTTATACGAATATCGGATGATAGAATCGGGAGTCGATCCGATCCCATTCGATTCCCATAATGCTCGATCAGATTTTATTAATAACCAGTGAAGTAACAGAAAAATTCTATTTTACCAGCTGGAATTTAAATTTTTATATCTTTCGCTCTTTTTTTAGATTTTATACCGTTATTAATTTGCATATTTTGATAGATTGTTATTATCGGGATCATTTGAAAGTGTAATTTTATTATTTTGATTAAATTCAGTAATTACGAAACTTTTTCAAGCTATTTTTATAATTTTTGAAATTTTTCATCAAATTTTATAGCGTGTTGAATTTTGCATATTATTTCATCAAACCGTTATGATTGTAATTATTTTTATTGCTGGATTTACATATCGAGATTTGTCCAATTGCTGGGTTGGAGAATTTTTTAACTCCGATACACGTAGAAATTACCATTATTATTCATGAAGGAACATGAAAATAAAATTTTATTGAGTACATTTTTTTTAAACATTGAAGATCATATACCAATTTTTTAAATTATTTTTTTGGCAATTTCTTTATTGTATTTTTTTTATTGTTACAGATGTGGTGTTTCGTGGAGCGAGGAACACGTATCTCTCGACTGCAGTGAGTGTGGTGGATATTCGTTGAAGCGACCATGCCCGCTTTGCGATGGACGCTGCCACACAGCGTGGAAACGAGACCTAACGATGGTAACATTTAATGCATATTATTTTTTATTTTGCAAGAAAAAAAAATGTATACGATTTATAATTACTTTTTTATCATTGTCAAATAAAATCTTCCATTCTTTTTACTGTTAATTTTTTATAAATAAATGAGAAAATTAAGGTTCCTAAAAGATTTAAAAAAATTGAAATTGCAACAAAATTTTTTTTATTTTTGAATGGAAAATTAAAAAAAAATAATATTCTGTTTTTCGTAATTCCTAATTTTTCATTTACATTTATATTTAAATTATACAATTACACTTCCTTATGATTTGCTGAGAACAAATAATATGAAGTATATTACAGTAAAAATTAAGATTAAAAAAAAATTATAATTTATTTCGACAAACTATAAGTAATTTTTAAAAAGTGATAAAATGTAATAAAATTGATAAAAATCGGTGAAACCAACCAAAGCTTTCAAAAAATATCAAAGTATACAATTCTCGTATTTTTTTCTCATAAAAAATATTTTTAAAAAATGATTTTTTAACACTCTAATTTTTTTTACAGTCTCACGCAAGCGGTAAAGCCAGATGGATCGGCGAGTGCGGTCTGAGTTGTGGCCCAGCGCTGGACGAGAGCCTGGTCCCTGCCCTGGAAAAGCTCCGGGCGACGTCGTGAACTCTGGCCCAAGAGGTGGATTCAGAGCTCAGCCTCAAACATGCACAAGACTTAAACTAAAGCAAGAAACGCGAGGAGCTGTAGGAGGAGTATAAAAGATCGAGAAAGCATCACCAGCCATTGTAGCGTTCGATCACCATGTTGCGACCATCGTACGAATGCGACAATACGTGTGAATGTGGAACTGCGTGAGAACAAGAATAATCCGCTGGAGTTTTTTTCGTTTGCCATCCGGTCGAGGAGCTTGCGACGGAGGGAGAAAAAAGAAGAAGAAGAAAAAAAGAGCGAAACGAAAAATCGCGCGTGCGCTTGGTAGTCAAATTTTTCAACATTCCGGTCATCATCGAGCGTGAAAATTCGTAAAAATTCCGGAATGTTGCCAAGTTTATAAATAATTGAATCTATTAATGAAATTTTCGTATGAAATGTTTAATTGTTGTTAAATTATTGTATCATCGTTGTTTGAGACATTTAGACGAGAATTAACGTCTCCGAGATTGCCTCGAGAAATTGAAAAAGAAATTCGTATACGGTTGAGACATTTTTTTAGCTAGATGACTTATAGAAGAAAAAAATGAAATTGTTAGTCTGCGCACGCGTGAATTGAGCGTTCTCGAGTCCGAGAATCGCCAATTTTCGTTCCGAGTTGTGAACATTAGGACAGTTATCGAAGGGAAATGAGGAAAAAAAAACTGAAACTGCAGTAGGGTTTAGAAAGAACGACCTCAATGGTCCAACAGCCGCGAATGCTTGTCACATGTTAGGATCTCGTTAGCTCGATGAAAAAAACAAATAAGAGAAAAATCGACACCTGCATTATTGTCTCTGCAAGCACAAAAAGAAACGATGATAATTCCGAAACGTTGATTGGATCTAATTGATGATTGAAATTATTTTAAACAAAGCTGATGTCTCATGAAACGAAATGTCATTACTTAGCTGAACTGTAGACATTGAGAGTGAAGAGAAAAAGAAACAGATACATGCCATAGTATTTAGATAGTTCGTGTTAGGAGCTCGAATCGACTGACTTGTCAAGCATTCACTTTGAATCCAAAAAAAAATTGGCTCAAATTTTTCCTTTCCCTGAAATTTGAATGTTTTCTTCTAAACGTTGATTAGATCTAATTAATGATTTAAACGATAAACACAGCTGATATCTCATGAAGGGAAATATCATTATATAGCTGAACTGTAGACGTTCAAAGTGAAGAAAAAAAAAAGCAAGTACATACCATAGCGTTTAGCTAGACTGCGCTAGGAGCCCGAATCGGATAACTTGTCAAGCATTTACTTCGAATATGAAAAATTGGCTCACACTTTTCTTTCCCTTAATTCAAATTGTTCTATTCTCGACTATCCCGCGACTATGAGCGCGGAAGGATTGAAAGTTCGAAGCATTGAGGGATGAAAGAGAATGAAAAAACCGGCTCGCGATTATCATTAATTGTTCCATGTGTGACAGAGAAAACCAAACGTGCGAAAACAAAATCATTGAATCATCAAATTTCATCCCCATTTAAGTTAAATTGATAATTTGTAAAGTTTTTCTGAAGTATTATGTATTAAGGAAAAGTTAAAAGTGAAAAATGTGAGAAAAAAAAGAAAGCATAAATAAAAAAATAATAAAGAATGCGAAAGCTCCGATTCTATGAGTTCGTAGCTTGTGCGATACTTTGGAATTTTGAGAGACTTACGATGTAAACGTTTTTATTTAAGCTTGTAAATTTCTTATTTATGACCATGAAACGAGAAACAACTGTGGGCTTAATAAATGATATTTGTCGATAAACATAAATCATGTCTTACTTTTTACTTCACTTCCTCTTTTAAAAAAATATATATTGTAAACAAAATATTATTTCTCGAGGATAGAAAAAATAACGTGGAAGGCACAACTTTGCGTTCCTCTCTAACGTAATAAAATTCGTATCAACCTTTTATTGACGACAAATCTCAATCATATGTACACGTTTTACCAAGGCCACACTTGGAATTTATCGTCACCTCTCTCTCTATCTTTACACCTAAATCTATAAATTCTGGATGAGTCGCAGATCATCGATACTCAAAAATTTAGTGCCATTGCCATCGAAAATTCTTCGAGCTATTTGAGCTTGCTTAGTTATTATTAGCTTAAAGATGATTAATTTTTGCTGCAAAAATTTAAGAATTTCTCTTATTATTTTCCTCCAAATATTTTCTCTTCGAGTTCATTTCTCCTAAAACAGCTCGTGAAGAAAATGTAGAAAAGATAATGCATGACGTTTTTAAAAAATGATTATTGAATGATTTAATAAATTAAGAAATATATGCATATATTGAGAAATATCAAAACAACAATCGGTGCGAATGGTGTACAGTCTTTTGTCGAAGTTTGAAACTGTTATTTGTCTCGTGAAAGATTAAAACCATTCGGGATCCACGGATGCGTGAAAAAATACTGTATTATTGAAAACTTTACGAGGGAGAAAAGATTACATAAAATTATAATTTAATCATTCAAATACTTTAATAAGGAAAAAAAGAGAATACTCGAGTTATAACCGGGATTGTTTCGTGACCTCTGTCAAAATTTTCAAAACTTACAACCATGATCACATTTGAATATTTCGCGATAGATATTTATGCGCATCGTAATAAACATAAATTAATTGCATTCTTGAGACGAGAGTTCGGCAATTTTTCACACCGTTATTCTTTTGAATTTATAAATTTATAAATGATTATAAATTTGAAATAAGTTTTCCACAGTGACTCGAGATCTTGAGAATATTTCGATAAAACGATTAGGATCGAGTTCTGGAAAAGCTTTTGATCAAATTACCGAACTTTGGCCACGGCGACATTTAATTTATGAAGGAACACAAAAAAGTGTTATGACGTCGTTATCTTCGATTATAATGACTTTCCTTAAGTACAGAAACCGACATGCTCTTTCTCACCTCATTCATCAAATTTGCAATTCAATTTGGAACATTAAAAATCTATAAAAATGACTATTCCCACAATAATCTCGAATTCATATCTTAAAAAAGCTTTTGATCTTCAAATTCGTAGTTCGTACTTTCCATAAATCAACTGACTGTAATCACGCGATCCTCGGCTTTATCATACCTGTCGAGAATATTATTTTCGTACGTCACACGCACGAAATTGCAATAATCTCAGCACCAGCATTCAATAACAAAAGAAGGAGAAACATAATTTGTGTTTATTTCCTCGACTATAATACGCGTAGGTAAGGAAAAACTGACGAGAATGGACTTTGGCGCATAACAGACATCTTTCTTCTCTTTTCCCTGTTTCATAATCTTCGTTTCCATCTCTCATTGTATTTTCGCTCTTCAGGGGATATTGCAGAGGGAAATGGGAAATAAATAAAGTTGCTGCTCCCCTCGTGGGCATTGATCGTCTTCTGGGAATAGATCTCATGCTATCCGCAATCACGAATCTCTCTCATCCAGGTAATTACAAGGAGCCGAGGTACCTTCTCATCGTCTAAAGCTCGCATCTACCTCTTTTTTTTCTTGTTTCAGTGAATGGAGCGAGAAAATTACTAAGATTTACGAAGGTACTAGGGCGGTTCCGAATCTAGTAAGAACGAATCGCGGGTGGTACGGTCGAACACTCTTCCTTGTCTAGTGTGTGATCTATCACCGGCCGATAATTCAGCGTCACCTGCACAAAAAGTATAGAATTTAGAAATAAAGAAAACAATTCTCACGAAATAATAATTAAACAACAATCCTGTGTATCGTACTTTTCCAGTCTTGATGTCGATCGTTGACAGCGTGTGCTTTCTCCAGTGCTGTTCAATTGGTTTCGGTTTCTGTCCATCCAGAGGTTTGCTGTAATCGTATTCATCGACTCTGTTCTTAAAATCTTCTCGCGCGTGAGCACCGCGACTTTCTTTACGATTTTCCGCACTGACGATCGTCTGCATCGCATTCACCATGAGATTTTGTAGCTCCAGAGTCTCGACCAGATCCGAATTCCAGATTAGAGAACGATCTGATACTTTAATATCATCTAATTTCTTGTAAATATCAGACATTTTGCGACAACCTGGATTGAACAATAAAAGCGATTAGAGAACTTTTCATTCAATATTTTTTAAGTGCAGTCGAAAAATCTTACCCTCTTGCAGCGTTTCAGCTTCTCGGAAAACAGCTGCGTGTGTTTGCATAGTTTTCTGCATGTTCAATCTCAGTTCAGCCGTAGAGATCGATCCATTGGAATTTCTGACAGCGTCTAGATTAGCGACGGATTCATCACCGGCGTTCTGTAAATAAAACATCGATTACTTGAATGTCCATTTTCTTTCCTTTTTTCAAAATAAAAATTTTGAACTGCAACACTTACAGGCCTCAGAGGTCCAACTTTCTCGCCAGGCTTATTCTCAGCAGCGATTGTCTTTGCACAGGCGCGTCCGAAAACAACGAGATCGAGAAGAGAATTTGCACCCAAACGATTAGCACCGTGAACTGATGCGCATCCTGATTCGCCACAGGCGTACAATCCGTGGACTATCTTATCCTCGCCATTTTGACTCGTCAAAACTTGTCCCTTGTAATTGGTGGGTACACCGCCTGAAAAACGTATTTCACATTAAAATAGAAATAGTGTACGAAATATTTAAGAAATTGGATTAATTTCTTAAGCTGTTAAAATACGTTTATAAATAAATGAATATAAATTCTTCTCTAAATTCTAAGTTCTCTATGATGGCGTTCGTTTTGAAATATCTAAATCTAAAAAAAAAAATCTAAATAAAAAAAGTTGAACTTTTCTTACCCATGTTATAATGTACCGTGGGTAATACAGGAATCGGTTCACGCGTTACATCAACACCAGCAAAAATCATAGCCGTCTCGGATATTCCGGGTAATCTAGCTGCTAATTGTTCTGGCGGCAAATGATGAAGCTGTAGGTAAATGTGATCCTTTTCCGGTCCAACGCCACGTCCCTCTCGTATTTCAATCGTCATCGAACGCGAAACGACGTCACGAGAGGCAAGATCCTTAGCGACCGGAGCGTAACGTTCCATAAATCGTTCACCCTGGCTGTTTATCAGATAACCACCCTCACCGCGACTTCCTTCAGTGATCAAGCATCCAGCTCCGTAAATGCCTAAAGCAAAAATAATAATGTATAAAATTTAAAAATTAATTAAATACGAGAAAAGTAAGAATCAAATTTATAACTTTTTTTAAATTAAAATCTTTTTAAAATCAATGATATCTGTTTTTTTACCCGTGGGATGGAATTGGACAAATTCGAGATCCTGATTTGGCAAATTTGCTCTGGATACCATAGCGGTCCCGTCGCCGGTACATGTATGCGCCGAGGTGCACGAGAAATAAGCTCGTCCGTAACCTCCGGTCGCTAGAACAGTATTTTTCGCGTGAAAACGATGAATCGTTCCGTCTTCGAGACAAAGCGCTATGACGCCGCGGCACTCGCCGTCTTCCATCAACAAGTCTAAGGCGAAGTACTCGACGAAGTAGTTGCAGTCGTAACTCAAGGATTGACCGTAAAGCGTGTGCAAAAGCGAGTGGCCGGTTCTGTCTGCGACGCAGCAACATCTGTGCGCTTGTCCACCTTTTCCAAATTTCAGGGATTGTCCACCGAACGCTCGTTGATAAATTTTTCCTAAAATGATCAAAAAAAGTATATTTAAAAAATTTTTTTTTATGAAAATTGAGTTCATTCATTTAAATAATTAAATAATTAATTATCATTTACAATTTTTTTTTAAATTAATATTAAAAATGAAAAACAATTTCTATCGTCGATACAATTTGTTAACACGCTGTTGAAATATCTCCTTGAAAATCGATATCGATATGCAACAACGTCAGCCAAAAGAAAGTCGAATTGACATGACAACGAGCACGTCACATTCGACATTTTTTTTCGTAACGTTGAAATTTTTGTTCACTTCCGCCAAAAATCGTATCTTGTCAGATTTTCACAAACACACAATGCCGTGATAGTTATACATTTTCGGAACGGAAAAATTGGGGTGAACGTAGCAAAACCGATTTTCGAAAGTATTATGGATTTCGAGGAGAGAGAGCAGAATAAAAAAAATGATCAACCTGTCGATGACAATGAGGCCGACGAGGACAAGACGAAAACTTCGAGAACAAGCAATGTTAAAAGATCAAGGAATGGAAAGAATTCGCAGAGACAAAATTCACGACCGAATTCAGCGCAGAATCGCCGAGAAGTTTCACGCTCCAGATCTCGATCTCAAACGCGAAACATACCGACTTCACACTCAAAACAATCTTTCAAGAGCGCAAATGCTTGGTTAAATTTCATGCAAGATTTTCGAGCGGTAATTATATAAAGAAATAAAATTTATTTTCATTCGAATAAAATTATGTCAATAATTTGTTATATTAAATAGAATATTCTTTTTCACTCATTTTAGAATTTTCGTGGTATTCGTGGTATGAGAAACCAGAGTGTTTTTCGTCTTGCCAGTGAGAGATGGAATGAGATGACAACACAAGAGAAACAGCCTTACGTCGATGCCGCGAATAAAATCAAGCGCAAGAAAAAACAGGAAAGCGAAGACAAAAAAGAGCAGAAGGATCAGTCAAAAAAACAGCGAAATCTTAAGAAATCTGAGAATACATCGAAGTCGAAGGTACACTAAATTTTAAAAATAAAATACATATTCAAATAAAATTATTTTTATCTAGAAAAACGATGATGACTATAATCAAAGTGATACCGAATTTGACGATTCCGGGGAAGAAGATTCCGCGAATACGGATAGCGATAACGAATCCGTGAATACGCAGTCGTCTTATAATAATTGAAAATGAAAAATTGTGATCACTAAATTTTTTGCTCAAAAATTAACAGCGATAAGTGTAATGTATGTCTTTTTCTTTTGCTGATTATTTTTCTAGCTCATGATGACAACGAATCTGTGAACACGAAATAGTTATATTATACGTGAAAGTAATAAGCTGCTACTCATAAATTTCTGTTCCTATTAATAGCTCCGAATGTAATAAAAATCTCCTTCTGGTTTTTATCTGATTAAAGTAATAAATATACCGTCTTTTTACCGGATGATAGTAATCCGGAATCATAAAATTATCTTATGATAACTAAAAATGATAAACTATGATTAATAAATTTATATTACTGAAAAATAATGGCAAAATACATTTCTTCTTTAATATTTCCCTAATTTAAAAACCACCCTTTTCACTACATAGCCATAACAATCTGGAAACATGGAATTGTTTTACAACATGCATAAAAGTTTAATATTTGTGTTTATCAAAATTTTATGTCGAGAAATGATAGCAAAAGCTGTACTTTAGTTTTAATTATTTTTATTATTTAAAAAATAGAAATTTTGCTCTTTACCATCAGATGTCCTACTGAAGGGCATGCCACAATTTTCCAGTTCTATGACAGCCTTGGGAGCCTCTCGAGTCATGTAATGAATGGCATCCTGATCTCCTAGCCAATCGGATCCTTTAACAGTGTCGTACATGTGCCATTGCCAGTTGTCCTCTTCCATGTTTCCCAGTGCAGCATTGATTCCACCCTGAGCAGCGACCGTGTGAGACCTCGTTGGGAAGAGTTTTGTAACCACAGCTGTTTTGAATCCTTCAGCGACAAGTCCATAAGCCGCTCTGAGCCCAGCGCCTCCAGCTCCCACGACAACAGCATCATAAGAATGATCGACGACTGGATAATGCTTGGAAATTGCATCCGAGACCTTAGCAGCCTTTCCATCAGGCGTATAATGAAATTTGCGATTCCCAACAGCCGGTAATGCCACCTTATCCTGAAAGAAATCACGATAAATCGGTAAAAAAAATGATTGATCAATCTGTCAAATTGTGACAAGTTATGAAATTTCGCGGGCAAACAGAAAAATAATTTCACTGATATTCATTCAATCAATGAAGATAAACAACGCTTTCCCAATTAATCAGGCGTTGAAGAGAGATTACTCATATCAGCGATAAGTTCAGTCTTGCGTAATGCAAGGCTACCGTTCTGCCAGACAGTAGACAGCCAGATGGAGATGTATAATGAATAAATCACCATTTTTCTCATGCTAATATAACGGGCAAGTAGATTGACAGGATGTTACTATTTTTTTGTCGAGGGAAAGCTAAACACCGTGAAAACCTTTGAACAGCCTCGAACATTTGAAATTCGTTGCTAAATTTCAAATACATTCAATCAGGTGGAAACAATATTGCATAAATTAAACTCATATTTTTTGCACAGATTTTTATGCTCCATTTTTTACCGATTTTTTTCCATCTGACTAATTATCAAATATTTAACAGAATATTGAGTAATGTTACTCGAAACATAATTTGCCCAGACATTATATAATAATTTTGTTTTCGCGTCATAAATATTTGATACCGCATGGCCAGTCTCGTTCGAAGTGTGATAATTCATTCTAACCTTACGATTAGAAAATTTTCGTAACAGAACGAAAATTTACAAGTTTTCAATATTTCAAATTCTCGATCACGAAAAAATCATGAATTTAAACAATTCGAACTATTTTTCATGTGTTTGTGATTTTTTGAGGGAAGTTTCAGGATATTCATACGTTTTCGAAATTAATAAAAAATAGAACCGGCTCGAATTTCGTGAACGTCGCAATCGTGCACCAAAAATGCAACAAGTTTTAATCCATAATCCTTTTTACAAATCATGAATTAGATAACGTTCATGTGATCTGCTCGTCACGAGAGAAGCATCGATTCCCCTTCTACGACAAAAATGGAGGGGCGCGAGAATGTCAGAGTTGCAAGACTTCCGCTGCACGAAATTGCTAAAAAAGAGGTTTGCGCTAGATTTCCATTGTTGCACATAAAATCGCAATATTTTCGTCTCATACTTGAAATTCGGGATTTCAAGCTCCACCGTTCTCGTAAGCTCGAATATAATACATTGAAGAAAAAAAGCTAAACATCGCGAGCGTCATTTGAGAAGAAAAGGGGAGAGGATTACAATCGTACCTGTCGTCTGCTTCGAACGGGATTGCAAAAAGAAATAAAAAATCAAATAAATAAATGACGCTGTAAAGCGCCTGGCGGTCTTTGAATATTAGGCGTACCGGATAATCTCAGTCGATGATACAACACCGCAGGAACTTTTCTCTAAATTAATTTACACTCTAAAGCATAATAATAATAATAATAAAGAGATTCGGGACGGTGATCCTTACGTAACGAATAAAATTTTTATTGCGATTAAAAAAAGGGAATATTCGCCAGAACGTCAATTTCACGAGGAAGGTGCATCATAAAATAATTAAAGTGTTAATGAATAATTATGTAACGTAAATTTGTCTATGAAAGGGATTTTTTCGTACCAGAAGGACGCTGGGCTTTCGCGCTAGTAGGCACGAGAGCTTCAGTATTCCACTCATTTTGAGGCTGCCACGTTGTCGTAGAAATATTCCTGTAAAACACCCACACTATTTTTAAACTGTTATTAAATAAAATTAATTCATCGGTAATTTAGATTTCACTGTTTGAGGGGCTCTAACCCTTTTCTGTACAAATCCGGTGCGCACCCCACTCGGATCCTCTTACTTCGCGCACTTCTCGTACGGCAAAAGCTGCAGCTATATGTGGTAGAGTACCGAGCACGTACTAACATTGTTGCCAATCCCGCCGAGATATCAAAATAACGCAATAGAACCCCCTTCCATCACCTAAAATAAATATTTTTACCGGTTGAGATGTTAAAGAATGCGCGTTAGAGAATTTTACGCTTGTTAAATCGACGATTATGAATAATTCATAAGGTATTATAATACCAGGTGTGCCGAAATGTCGGTACAATTTAATTTCTAGTTATGCATTTTTTCGTAAAGTAGTCGCGGACTTTTCAGACGTTTATCAAGTAATTTTGCCGGTAAAATGACCATACATCGTAAAGGTACGTTTCCACTGGTCAGGCCACGTGACATCATCCAATGAAAAACGACTAGCAAGCAGTCGATTGGGCAATTCCGTTAGAGTCATGAACGACGCATGCTTTGATTCTTTACGTTTATCTCGCTCATTAGCAACTAAAATAGCATAAATACGTACTTATTTTAAATTAATGATCAATTGATATTTTAAAATATCAGACTATAAAGACGATCCAATGTTTTCCTACAATTTAATTCTATTTATGAATCGTTGCGTACGAATTTATTGAAATATTGACTGGTAAAATGACTGTTAGGTATGATGACATCAGCCAATGAAAAATTCATACTCAAGCCGTCGATTGGACGATTTCGTTAGAGTCGTGAGTGACGCATTCAATTCGAAATCTCCTTTACGTTTATCTCGCTCTTTGGCCACCGCCGTGGGGGCGTCATTCGCACGCGTCTGTCAGAAAGTCTCTACTCCGACCAATCAGCGTCAACCACGATCCGCGTTCGCGGAGGCTCTTTCGTTTATAGAAAGAGAGCGAGTATTCAGTTGAGAGTTGCGACGTCTGCTAGAATGGCAATGACGAATATTTTGTGGATTTTATTCGTTAACTTAGCGATATGTGTGTTTTTATGCTTAGCTGGGTGAGCTAATTTTATCTTATTACGTGTTTTAATTTAATAAACAATAAACATTGGTAAAAACGACGTTAAATCTCATAATTCGGGATGAACTTTAACCTCGAATGATGACAATTTTTGTTGATATTTTTATTACGATATGTCATTCTACATCTTTCTTTAAATACAATTATAAGAAAATAAGTAGCAGATTGCACTTATTATAGTTCATGTCGCCACATCGTAAATGAAACAGTACTTCATTTAGATTTTGAGACGTAATCTCGATCCTCTTAAAAATCGGAAATGACGTGTTTTCGTACAAATCCCGAAATTGACACGTAACTGATCGTAATTCAATTAAATACTATTTAGATATATTTGTAAATATGTAGGTAAATGTTATGTGTTTAGTTGTATTAAATACAATATTATGTGATATCTGCTATATTTTAATTCTTATCATTGTTTTTTTTTATAGGAGAGATTTTTACGGCATTCTCGACTTGAAGCCCAGTGCCAGTACACACGAGATCAAAAAAGCATACAGAAAACTCGCAAAGGCATTACATCCTGATAAGAATAAGGATGATCCCGATGCATCTCAAAAGTTTCAAGACTTGGGAGCAGCCTACGAGGTGCTCTCTGATCCTGAAAAGCGGAAAATGTACAACAGGTGCGGAGAGGAATGTGTGAAAAAAGAATCCGACATGGGCGGCGGAGATCCATTTTCGAGCTTCTTCGGTGATTTTGGCTTCCATTTTGGCACAGAGACGCACAACCAGCAGGAAACTCCAAGAGGATCTCACATTGTTATGGAATTATTTGTTACTCTTGAAGAATTGTACAGTGGCAGCTTCGTAGAGGTAAATTCAATTCAAAATTTTTTATCAAGTTGAATTGCGTTTGGTACTATTTTATTCAATTCTTGCAGATTACTAGGAACAAACTGGTTATGAAAACCACAGCGGGTACGAGGAAATGCAATTGCAGACAAGAGCTAGTTACTCGCAATGTAGGCAGTGGAAGATTCCAAATAATTCAGCAGGCTGTGTGCTCCGAATGTCCCAATATCAAATTCGTCAATGAGGAAAGGTTACTGGAGGTTGAAGTTGAGGCTGGGATGTTTGATGGTCAGGAAACGAAATTCACAGCAGAGGGTGAACCACACATCGATGGAGAACCTGGCGACTTGATAATGAAGTGAGTTTACACATTATTCGAAATAAAACTTCTCCCGGTCTGTTGTATGGTTCGAATTGTATTTTTTATTGAACCGAAATGCTAAAAAATGTTAAAAATTTCAGGATACGCACATTGCCGCATCCAGTGTACGAACGAGTAAAAGACGATCTTTACACGAACGTGACGATTTCGCTGCAGGACGCTTTAGTAGGATTTACTATGGACTTGGTTCATCTGGACGGTCACAAAGTCACGATAACTCGAGACAAAGTTACGAAGCATGGTACCCGCATTCGCAAGAAGGGCGAGGGCATGCCGAACTACGAAAATAATAATCTTTATGGAACTCTTTACATAACGTTCGATATAGAGTACCCTGAGGCTACTTTCTCGGATGCTGATAAGGAAGGTGAGTATTTTAATAATCATGAAAATTTAAAATTAAACAAAGAAATTTTAAAATAAACATTTAATTTTTTTTTCAGCTTTGAAAAAACTGTTGAACCAGAATTCAGTGAACAGGATTTACAACGGTCTACGAGGCTCATAATTTAGACGAAAAACTAAAAGTTGAAGGGACAACAGAAAAAAAATCGTGTTTTGATGTCGACAGTGTGCCACGCGAGGGCACCTGGGAGCTTTTCGTAAAAAGCTGCGAATAGTTTATTTCCTTTTCAACGACTTTTCAATGATGACTGGAAGTTCCTCGATTCGCTTCGACGTTGGAACACGATTAAGAGGCACTCGAATTCGAGGAGGAACCAAGGTTTTCTCTATTATATTTTTTTACGTTTTTTTTTTTTCGTCGATCACCAGACGATCTTCAAACATCGTGCGACTCGGGACTGTGCAGTGATTTTTTCTCGTGTGTGTGATCGAGTGTGACGTGGATGTCAAAACAAGGACTTGCAGAATTTAATGAACTTTTTTGTACGTTGAATAGGACGATATTTCTCGAGTGGGAAATCATTTTCATCGAATATCGTCCCGTATGAACGGAACTACGAATTCCGCAATATTTATAGTAAATTATTATAAAGAAAAATTCGAGCGTTTACTGCCTGTGCAATCAACGGAAATCCAGTTTTTCCCATCTCTGAAAAACAGTGAAAATAAAGAGAGAAAGTTTGTCACAGTGAAAGACATACAAATATCTTTTCTTCTCTTTTAACTTAATTAGACAAAAGTGTTTTTCAAATAAACCACTCTTAAATTTGCAACGGTTTATTTCTTCTCATTTTTTATTCATTTTTGGCAAATTTTAATTATTTTTTGTTTTTTTAGCATCCGCGAGATATCTATCACGGATTGGAAAACGAATGGATGTAGATAAGACCGTTTCTCAGAGACTAGAGAAATGTTACGAGATGGAAATAGTTTCTGAAGCCAAATGTCGTTATTTACGAACTTCGGTTGCCGCTCAGCCTCTTATTCGAGTAGCGTGCAAAATATGGAGTTATGCAGCGTTATATCTAGCAAGAGAATTTAGAGTGAATAAGTTTAAGACGTTGCAGAGTCGAGAAAAAATCGAGACATCGAATCAATTTCTCAAACAAATTTTTAGTACCTGGAAACTTTATTCGCTGTTTCGTTTCTTATTCGAATAGCGCGATTGATAAATATTTAATTTTGAAAAGTTACATATTCATAAGACGAAGTCGTGCGTAGACTGACTATTTTTCCTTCCTAACTCGGACTTTCATAAAATTCAAAAGTGGGGCCGAATTTGCACGAGTTTTCAAGAGTTCCGACGATATACTTAGGTGATGAATTTGAAAAAAATTTACTAAAGAAGAAATCAGTTATTGACATGATATGATATGAAAATAGAATCTCGAACATAAAAATAGGAATTTTGTCGAAAAGATGGAAAATTAAATAATTTCTGCCAAATCTGACAAGAAAAAAATATTTCGTATTGATTTCATTTTTGATTCTATAAAATATCAAATTAAACAAAGTGAAAAAAAATAATTCTTTAAAATTCGACCTCACGAGACACAATCTTAAACTATCACTAGAAATTGTTAGACACCGGAAATTTCGAATATTCAAATGAATAAAAAATTATACGGTATTTTCACTTTTATCTATCAAAAATAAATAAATATTAAAAAAGAAAATAAATATAAATATAAAATTTAAATATCGAACTAGAAAAAATTATCTAGGCCCCTAAATAGCACAATTCATCGAAGTTATAAAAATTAAAAATATTTTACACGTGAATTCTCTGCCAAACGTAACTTTTCCACAACGAATTATTACAAATTAGGTAAAACATGTCGAATATCAACTTTTCTGACAATTTTCGAGCTTTTTTAAAAATAATGGTAATCCAGTCTTAGCCAAATTTGGGAGGAAAAAAAGTTCATCAAAACGTAACGAGAAACAGTCGTTATTTATTTTCCGATTCTACAAAATATCACATTCATCACAGTGACAAAAAACATAATTCTTCCAAAACTTCAATCCAGGAGGAAAAAAAAATATCAAAATATAACGATAAATAGTCACCATTTATTTAAGATACTACAAAATATAACATACTTTATACATTAGTAACCAGATATGTCGCTTTTTTTTTCTCAATAACAATAGCAATAGAGTCGCATGTTGAAGTCGTCGACACACGCGCTCTGAGTTCCGTAGGCGTTTAATCGGCTTATAGAGCCGACGAGTTTGTTGCTCGTCTCGTTGTGTCTTATGGAAGCCTCGAAAATCGCACCTCCAGGCACCGTCTCGATCGTTATCGTGAAATCGATCCAGGGCGCGATTTTCTTCGTTTTCTTATTCTCACGGAGATCACGATCGATCCACATCTTCGCGTCCGTCAATCTCTTCAGCCTCAGCGTCGAGCACTGAGGATACTTTTTCACGAGCCTGTTCAGCTCGTTCACCAAAAATCTCGTCGTGTTCCTGACTCGAGTGTCGTTCAACGGAACGTCGTAACTCGTATGGCACATGCACCAATGCTCGGGGATCCCGGCCATCGAGCACGTTCGATGACTCGGGATCGGAGAAAAAAGACTGATCCCCCTCGTCAGGTTCCCGGCGTTCATCTCGCGAACGCGCTCGAGCATCGACTCCTCGGTCATCTCGTCGATCATCAAAATGTCCCGCAGCGTCTCGTGGAGGTCGTAAGGAGTCGTCAGACTGAAAATATTCCTCCGTAGATTCGCCAGCGCCGTCGAATGTTTATCTTTCCACCAGCAGGGAAAAATGAACGAAAGAAACGGCAAACTTCCCTCCATTCGTCCTTGATAAGTCTGACGATAACTTCCCCATCGCATACCGTGATCGCTCATCACGATCAGCGCTGTGTTGTTCAGGAGATCGTTCTTCCTGAGGTGATGAAAAAATTCGCTGTAAGCGTCATCACCGAGCTGCGGGTAATTGAAGAAATCGTGAGTCAGGCTCGATTGCCAGAAAAACGCGAAGTATCGATCCCTGGAGAAGGTCTCGGTGATTTTTTTCGTATAGTCCAGGAGACTCTCGAAATTTTTACGACTACCGAGGCAAAGATTCGCGTTCAGTTCGTGATTATTCCCGATGTCCCTCTCCGCGGCGATGCAGAAGGGACGACGATAATAATCCGTGGGAGGATCACGAAATCCGGGTTTCAAGTAATTGAACGTCGTTATCGAGCACGCGTCCTCAGCGAAGACCGTTCGGTATCCGAGATCGCTGAAATTTTTCCATATGAAGGGACAATCGTCGAAAGGGACTTTTTTCATTTTTAGGTATTTCGAGTCGAGCTCCTCGGTCGAGAGACCTGTCAGGACGGGAACGAGATTCGGATACGTGTTGTCCCCGACCTTGTTGTATCCGAGCAACTCGATCGCGCCCAGCTGCCTCAGCGACTCGATCGTTCTCGGCATCATGCGGTGAAAATTCAACCGCGATATCGAGTCCAGCCCGACTATCAACAAGCTCAAACGCTCCTCGCTCTTCGATTTTCTCGCTCGATCTCGACATCGGCTCTCCGTTGCGTTCTTCCGCGGTACGAACATGTGGTAATCCCGATAAACGCGCTTTTCCTCTTGATAACATTCTACCTTTACGAATTCCTCGTCTATCGTCGTCGAATTTTCGAAACCGTGGCACGTGTCGTTGTATCTGCAAATGGAACGTTCCTCATAAAATTTAATTGGAATTAAATAATAAATAATAAAATAAAAATTAAAAAAAAACGTGGTCCGGTATATAAACAGAAAATAAAATAAATTGAGGCGTAAGGAGGAATTGTAGGTACAATAGACGTCAAAAGTATGTTCAGAACGAAAATTTGTGAATTTTTTATTTTCTAGACTTTTGAAAGGGTTCTGAATTTTTTGTCTACGAGCTACAATAGCAATTAACAACTTCCGATTGTTAATTAAACTGTTTTAACATTGTTTAAATAATTAAAATAGAAAATTTTAGTGAAATGCTTTCAAATTTTGGAATTAGCATTGAACACTCATGACATCAAACAAGTCTACAAAATTTTACTTTTTTCTTATCATTTTAAAAATAGGTAGAATTCCTCCTTTTAGGAGGAATGATACGTACAATCAATGTCAAAAGTATTTTCAGAACGAAAATTTGCGAATTTCTGTCATTCTAGACTTTCGAAAGGGTTCTGAATTTTTTGTGTATTAGCTACAAAGCGATTAGCAACTTCCGATTATCAATTAAATCATTTTAACAATTAACATTGTTTAAACAATTAAAATAAAAAAATTTTAGTGGAATGCTTTCAAATTT